>MKEJ01018593.1:0-13373 GCA_001753735.1 Embelia ribes
GCCCAATTTCCCACAATGATTTTGTTGCTACCTCTATTGAGACAAATATATATCATTTATTACAATTCTCAAACACAAAACTATGCCTACATAATATTTATAAACTTAATTTCGTTACACATAAATTAATTACATATTTTTGAAAATGAGTTGTAATTTAGTACTTAGAATTTAGTCATCCTTAAACAATCACTGCAAATGAGAACCTATTGGCATTTACTAAATTTATGCATTGGCTTTACCAAAAGTAAACCCTATGTACAAAATGTACACGTACATTCTCATGTATTATGAGCTCTTTTTTTTTTCCTTTTTTTTTTCTTTTTTGTGAAAAAATTGCTTCAAAATATATAAATAAATAAAAAGGCTAGAGAACTATATTGTAAAAAGTGTTATTTTCTCCGTCTGGCATAAGCAGAGAAAGGTATTTCTCAAGAGCTACATAATTTGGAATTTTCAAAAAGTGATTAATTTAGTTCACGAACGCTCTGTTGTACAGATTTGTCTTTAAAAAGGGTAACTCCGGGTGCATTTTTTTACTTTTCCTACCTGTAGCTCAAACTGTATTTGTCTGTTGGGATAAAATTTAGATAGCAATTTTGTCACATTAATGAAACACCTAGTTTTTACCAAATGGGTATATTGTTCTCCAATTTTAGTTATAATTATTCTAATTCTATGTTTGGTTACAATAAATTGTTTGGGTGAATATAAATATATATATATATATATATATATATTGATAAAATGCTGCTTGCACGTGGCGTAAATTCACAGGGGCAGTTGTGCAGAGCCGAACATCACCTAGTAATGAGAAATCAAAAATATTGAGGTTGTTCGGTGTTAACCTCGAGTATCAACTTAAATCGTCTCAGAATGATGCATCCGAGACGTCTCGTGGTAGTCCATCCGTGCTGAGCCTGAGTCAAGCCCACTACAAGCACTATTTCTCTAGTAATGGCCATATCTCAGACCCTCAAAACTACATGGTAAGCAATCAATTTATTTAAACTCTTTAACGCATAAAAATTGATCTAGTTATTAGCAAGTATATACTAATATACACATATGGAGTATTAAATATATAATGACACTAATCATATGCAATGCATAAGTGACGGATTTATTTTTTACAAATAAAAAACTTTTAATGTAAGAGATAGAAAAATTATTTAATGGAAATAAAAGAGAAAAAAAATTACTACTACTGTTGTTGTATAGAGTTTATGTTCATAAAAAGCTTCTATTTCTAGTACAAAATTTATTGTTCTTTCTAGTGACCTAGTGATTAATGAAAATTTAAAGCATAAATAATAATAAAGTTTTTCTATATTATTGCTTTTTATAAAATGATCGTGTAGCTTGCTACAAATTTCATTTTCTCCTTGAACCGAAAAATAAATAGAAAAGAAAAATGACGAGCCCAATTTCCCACAATGATTTTGATGCTACCTCTATTGAGACAAATATATATCATTTATTACAATTCTCAAACACAAAACTATGCCTACATAATATTTATAAACTTAATTTCGTTACACATAAATTAATTACATATTTTTGAAAATGAGTTGTAATTTAGTACTTAGAATTTAGTCATCCTTAAACAATCACTGCAAATGAGAACCTATTGGCATTTACTAAATTTATGCATTGGCTTTACCAAAAGTAAACCCTATGTACAAAATGTACACGTACATTCTCATGTATTATGAGCTCTTTTTTTTTTCCTTTTTTTTTTCTTTTTTGTGAAAAAATTGCTGCAAAATATATAAATAAATAAAAAGGCTAGAGAACTATATTGTAAAAAGTGTTATTTTCTCCGTCTGGCATAAGCAGAGAAAGGTATTTCTCAAGAGCTACATAATTTGGAATTTTCAAAAAGTGATTAATTTAGTTCACGAACGCTCTGTTGTACAGATTTGTCTTTAAAAAGGGTAACTCCGGGTGCATTTTTTTACTTTTCCTACCTGTAGCTCAAACTGTATTTGTCTGTTGGGATAAAATTTAGATAGCAATTTTGTCACATTAATGAAACACCTAGTTTTTACCAAATGGGTATATTGTTCTCCAATTTTAGTTATAATTATTCTAATTCTATGTTTGGTTACAATAAATTGTTTGGGTGAATATAAATATATATATATATATATATATATATTGATAAAATGCTGCTTGCACGTGGCGTAAATTCACAGGGGCAGTTGTGCAGAGCCGAACATCACCTAGTAATGAGAAATCAAAAATATTGAGGTTGTTCGGTGTTAACCTCGAGTATCAACTTAAATCGTCTCAGAATGATGCATCCGAGACGTCTCGTGGTAGTCCATCCGTGCTGAGCCTGAGTCAAGCCCACTACAAGCACTATTTCTCTAGTAATGGCCATATCTCAGACCCTCAAAACTACATGGTAAGCAATCAATTTATTTAAACTCTTTAACGCATAAAAATTGATCTAGTTATTAGCAAGTATATACTAATATACACATATGGAGTATTAAATATATAATGACACTAATCATATGCAATGCATAAGTGACGGATTTATTTTTTACAAATAAAAAACTTTTAATGTAAGAGATAGAAAAATTATTTAATGGAAATAAAAGAGAAAAAAAATTACTACTACTGTTGTTGTATAGAGTTTATGTTCATAAAAAGCTTCTATTTCTAGTACAAAATTTATTGTTCTTTCTAGTGACCTAGTGATTAATGAAAATTTAAAGCATAAATAATAATAAAGTTTTTCTATATTATTGCTTTTTATAAAATGATCGTGTAGCTTGCTACAAATTTCATTTTCTCCTTGAACCGAAAAATAAATAGAAAAGAAAAATGACGAGCCCAATTTCCCACAATGATTTTGATGCTACCTCTATTGAGACAAATATATATCATCACCGAAAATATAAATAGTATTATATATTGAGGGTATGTTCGTCTTCAACCTACATTCTCGAATATTTTACTCTCTCCTCCATGTGACCTATTTTCTTTTTTTCCGTACATCTCATTAGCTATATAAAATATGCATGTTGGAAAATAATATAAAAAAATATTTTTTATTATAACTTTATTTAATTTAGTGACATTTTATTAACACCAACAACTTTACAATATCAAGGAACATTAATATGGTACAGTAAATGATATTTTTAAATGAGTAATAATAATCTCATTCATTATTAAACTAACTTCTTAATCCAATTCAAAACGGAAGTTGACCTATATTAATAGGACGGGGTAAATATTATTAATTTTTTAAAATTTAATAGTATTTGACTGCTTAATTTTTAAGTTGAATTTATTTTTTATTTTAACCTAAATAAGTTAAAATTTTAAACTAAATGTATTCAATTTTTTTAATAAAAAATGAATTAATTCATATACTTAAAAATTTCAACCAAATGTGGACAGATAATGAATAATTAAACAAGTGAACGCCCCATTTGCCTAGCACGTGGAATAATCTAATTAGTGAATCACAAGAAATGATATAAACTTAGGACCACGGCGGCTGTCTGTAGATTATGAGCGATCCACGCCTAGCAGATCTGAATGTTTATTTTGTAATTAATGGTTGAGATTAAATTATTATTTTTAAATTAAATTTTGTAAAAAAATTTATTTTTAAAAATTCATATTTATCGAGTAAGTAATTACCACCTGCTCTTCTCACAAACTTAGACCAGAGAAATTTTGATCAGTTGAGAGGTAGTCTACTTGGGGAGCTGGCGTCGGACTCTATTTTTATAAGTGCAATTGTGAGTCATTACTTTTTTGCTACAAAAAAATAATAAAGGTGTGAGATAAATTTTTAGTTATAAAAATAAAATTTTGTATTAAAAAATTTTGAGAATAATTTTATAATTTTAATTAAAAAAATTATATTTTTATGATTAAAAAAACATACCACTTTTATACAAAGTGCTAGATAGTCTTCTTCCGTGTACTTGAACAAGTAAAAGTCTTTTTGGAACAAAAAATAACATGTGCTGCCAAAAAAAAACAAAAATGACTTAGACTTTTTGAGGTCACTTCTTAAACCTGTGATTATTTATTGTACGTCACAATTGTGGATAAGTACTATGTATATAGATCGCGTGAAGACAAGAAGTTCACTATTTTATGATGGTTACCACAGATTACTTTTCGCATTAATGAAAAACAGGTAATCCCTCCATTCATTTTTATGTGTATTATTTAGATTTTTTTTTTTAAGTGTCATTTTAAAAATTCAAGGATGCATTAATTATTTTATTTCAATTTATACCTATTAAATACTTCACATATGATTATTTTTAGTACTTAAGAGAGGTTATTATAGCAAAATAGTTTTATTTATCTCTAAATTGAGAATAATTATCTTCTTAATTATATGCCACAACCTCAAAGAACACTCATGAGGTTGATCAGTTGAATCTTTTAAGTTGGAGTTGTATTTTTTTTTAATTATTTGTTTAAAAGCTCAGATGTATTGGTTGCTCAACTTTTAATCCAATTAATTTTTTCTAATTTTGACCTAAAACTTGAAAGCTTTAACACATATACATCTATACTTGTTCTTATTCTAATAAACTTATTTTATTTTTCACTTAACAATTGTATCCAAACAAATGTGATTTCAATCATTTCTCTATGCTTATATACCCAAATATAAACAGAGAGGTACGTATGCATACATGCCCAACTTGATGACACTGGCCTACAGTTTGGAATACAGTATAAGACCTGTAGACAGCTAGGAAAAGTATGATATATTGGATCCGCGTGTTAAATCACAAGTTTTTAAAAATAAATATATTACCGAAAATTAAAACTGAAAATTGAATAGGAAAAGAAAATAATTATTTTAAAATTATAATCTTTAATTCAAAATATAAATTTTCAAATAAATTCCAACATGATATACATATTTTGCTTATATGTAAATTAATGAGGGTCACCTGACAAAATAATGTAATTGACAACGCCTTTTATTAGACTTGGTTTTTGTGGTTCTGCCAGGGAAAGGACTGGGACCTTGCTTTTGAGGGCTGGTTTTGGTTGCATTTTTAAACTCCAGTTGTGATTTTTTTTTTAAATTTTGAATATATTTAGTTGCTCAATTTTTAAATTAAGTTTAATTAAGATTTTTGGCCTAATTGAGCTCAAAATTTTAATCTGCATGGAAAAATAGCTTATTTGCCTAACAGTTACAAACTTACAAACCCAGATTGGAAAATAACCTAATCACATATCTATATTTACATTATATCCGGCTACATGCATAATGTAATTTTGTTTGTTAGCACATTGGTAATTTTCTGTCGCCACCATTATAAAAAATTTATGTTAAACCGAATTTGGAGTTGGATGCATGATACGTGAAGTTTTACATATATGTATACATCTCTTGCATCCAACTACAATTGTGGATAAAAGTCTATATATTGGGGGTGGAAGAATAATAGTACATGCTTTTTTTTTTTTTTTTTGAAAATTGGCATAGCTTAATTTTATATCACTGAATGGTACACGAAGTAAAAAAAAAATAAATTCCTGTATCTCCTATTGTATAATTATTCATAGGAATGTACTGCATATTTCGTCCAACGATATATCTGAGAGTTGTTTCTTGGATTATTTAATTTTTCCTCCCTTTTTATTTCTTCTTCTGCATCTTTGGTTCCAAGTAAGACAGTTTACATTGATTTATTGGAAGGATATGCTCTGCGTTTCCATTGGGGAGAGACGATAGCATTGGTGTGACTGGTGCTTCTCAGCTGTTGGATATGGGACACACCAGCACTTCTCAGCCGTTGGATCCGGGACGCACGTGCCAGATCATGTGCCTTTAGCACCTGGTGCTAGCATTTAATCTGATTAAAAAATTTCGCAATTAGGATTTAGAGTAATGTTGTTAGTTATCAAATCGAGGGACTTGTTTAATGAACTGCTACTTCAAATAATGTGTGAAACAGTGAAATACTGAATTTCCTTCAGAAGTAACCAAAAGACTGGGAAATCTTTGAATTTGATATTTTGTAAATGCTTAGTGTTCTACAGTTTTTAGCCAAGATAATAATTTAAAGGCACTTTAAATTTTCATGTTTATACTAATCATCTTTTTCCTAATATTTCTTCAATCAAAAGGAAGGGTTTCCAATTTATAATTTTCAAAAATCTGAGGGCGCCGCCTCCGATTACCTCGTGAGGGAGCGTAAATGTAATTTACTATAAATAGAAGGAAATCCTCGTATTTACTTGGCAACCATATTGTTACTAGGTCCGGCGCCGACTGTATCTGCTGTATGTGGATCTATACATAATTGTTGTCTTCAAATATTCGCCCCTTTGTTTTTTGGCAGGTGTTTATATTTGGCAAACGGACCTTTACAAAATTTACGTGACAATTTAGTTAGTGTTTCTTGTTTTTGTTTTTGATTTCGCATGTTGGAAAATTATGTGCATATATCATATTATTATCATTTGCAAAATAAAATGGTGTGATGGTCAGTATAAATAATATTTTATATAGGATATTTCCTTGCTGTTGATGTCAAATCAACAATCATGCCCATAGTCCATGGGTATTTTTTACTCGTGGGGCAGATGAGATCCAAATATTATGTGATTGGGCTACCTATTTTTAAAATAACCGAAATGATGCATCATATTTAATTCACCATATACCATGGCGAATTAATTATTTTTTGTAAACAATTTGCCAAATATTATGGCGAATTATGATTGCACACAATTCGTCACTTGTTAAGGCGAAGTCTTGATAATTTTTTTTTTTTATAATTCGCCAACACGGATGGCGAATTTCTATCTTAAAAAAATTTATTTTTGTAATATATAATTCGCCACTTGTAAAGGCGAATTATTATTATTATTTTTTTTTATAATTCGCCACATGTAAAGGCGATTTATTATTATTATTTTTTTATAATTCGCCACTTGTAACGGCGAATTATTAATTTTTTTTTTTTATAATTCGCCACTTTTTATGGCGAATTTAAAAAAAAAATTATTTTTATAATTCGCCACTTTTTATGGCGAATTTTAAAAAAATATATATTTTTTTAATTCACCACTTGTAGGGCAAATTTTAAAAAAAATAATTTTCAAAAAATGGGGCGCCGGCGTGGGAGGTGGGACACTGGCGAGGGAGATGAGGGATGCCAGTGAGGGAGATGGGGCGTCGGCGAGAAAGATGAGGGAAAAAGAGAGAAAGAGGGATGAGGTTTGGTTTGCTGAGGATTGGTTTGGTGTTTTGCTGACTCTGAATAGGTAATGCGTAATTCGTCAATTTAATTGGCGAATTATATTTATTAATTCGCCACCCCTTCCGGCGAATTCATTTTAAATTTTTTTAACAATTCGCCTAAAGTTATGACGAATTTTAAAACTAATTCGCCATCAAATATGGCGAATTATTTATCTACACCATTTCCGTCATTTAAAGGACAGGTGGCCCATTAACGTAAAATTGGGCTCCACCTGTCCCATCAAAGAAAAAAAGTCATTATATATTAGTTTGTAGTTTCACAGGTTTTTTTTCAATCATTCCATGTAGTCTTTTGAGGTAAATTTAATTGTGTGTATTTTTTTAGGTGGTATTAAATTATGAGTATTATTTTTATTTTGATAGATAATTGAATATTAAAATTATATTAGAATTATTGTTATCATGAAAAACTATATATTGTGGTTGCAATACCCATATTATGTTTTTAGTATTAGTTGCATTTTTTTTGTTGTGGTTTTTCGAATACTTTATTCTTTATTATTGACGAAGGTTTGTTTCTTGTCTCTACATATATTGATTTTTTACTTGTCCTATATTTTTTTTGTTCCAATTCACATGTATATTAAATTTTTAGGTAAAGTACTTGGGAAAATAACATGCATACAAAAACACCTCAATTTTTTTGATAGATAATTGAACATTAAAATTATATTTGTATTATTGTTATCATGAATAACTTCATATTGTGGTTGCAATACACATGTTATGATTTTAGTATTAGTTACAATTTTTTTGTTGAGGTTTTTCGTATTCTTTATTCATTATTACTGAGGAAGGTTTGTTTCTTGTCTATGCATATACTTTTTTTTTTTTTTGGGTGTGAATCAATATTTTACAGTGTACCTACTCTTGTTTTCCTTTAAATTTATTCTTATTTCATTAATAAGACTATACATGTGGTTGGAGTTACACATAGCTTAAAATCGGCCTAATACATACATAATTATATATGAGATTGTATTTGCTTAACCCAATTCATCATTTCCAGGCTAAAGTTAATTTTGTTTATTATTTAAAATAGGTTGCAGAAGAAATCTAAGTACGAAAAAAGATCATGTAGTACGTAAACATGTACATCGGCACAATTATATGAGATATTTTTCTTGAGACTGTTATTGGAGGAGAGGGAGATTTTCATCTTACTACAACCCCATCTTAACTTGCTTCATCAATGAATATTGACTGCCATGTTATTCACTTTTTTTTTTCGCTGCTTCTATAACAAACCAACATTGATAATACACATTCAAATTAACCTTCCAAATGGATAACAAAATAAAACAATGAAGTTTTAAGAGGAAAAGTAAAATCTTTAACTAAATAGGTAGCTTGGAAAAAAATACTACGTGGAACATGTGGACAAAGCGCAGGGATACCTAAAATTTTATCTTGTTGGCAAAATGAGTATGATATAAGAGTTAACCTCAGTAGCGTTTACAATTAATGTTTTAGTATCCAGCCCTAATACAAGATTTTATTGAACCAACAAAACTTTTTGGGACCATTTGTGAATTAGACGCATTCATCGTTGATAGTTACTGACCTGAAGAGAGAATTATTAAAGAATGTGAACTGATCATCCAGTTTAGTTTCAGGCTTTTCATCCTTGAGTATGTCTTCTCTCAATAGAGGCTTTAAAATAGTGGAAAGGACATTTAGGTGATAAATCTTATGCATAATAATAGAGAGAGAGAAGAGGTTAGGCTTGAACTTTTTCCTCTACCTAAAAAGACTAATATATATGATATATCCATATAGTGGAGGAGAATTGCCGTTTCCAATCTACAGCTAAAATGGACTAAATTCTCATTTATTTGCAGTCAATTTTTTGTATAAGAAGGCTTTAAAAATCATTTATAAGCCAAAGTTTTTGCATTTCAAATTTCTAGTGGAAGAGTAACTCACATGGCCTTATAAATTGCTATAAAATTTCAATCAATTATATGTATGTGTGTGTATGTATATTATGAAAATTTAATCCTTTTAATCTTTTTGTATTCCAATTATTAAATTATTCCATCTTTTAGTGACACGTGGCGCTCAATAGAATATGCCATTTGGCGCAATACCAAGATGGAGACTCTCCTTTTAGTTTATTGTGTGTGTGTATATATAAATATGTGTGTGTGTAATGATTTGATATTGACTTTTGTTTTTCCTGATAGGGCACTTGGACTAACTGTTTCAACCCGTAAATTTTAATCCCTATCTCTTAGACTTTAAAATAGAATAGGAGATGAACAGAGCCCTAGCTCAAGGGGAGTAATGTAGCAAAATAGCTATCTTTAGGAAATTGAATAGTGCTTGGATACACTAGCGGGTGAGGTTCCTTGGTTTTTTCCCTAATGCTACATTTGGTGCAAGGATCTCTTACAGAAAAATGTGAGAGTTTTCTTGAATCCATGAGTTTTTATAAAGGGATTTTCCTTCATGTTACATTTTCCCACGAGAAATTGTTACACCAAACGGAGCCTAAATGTTTAGCGCAGCTCCTGTAAGGCAAAGTTTAGGCTTGTCAGATTGACGTGAGACGGCAAGGATGCCTATATTTATGGGAGAAGACTACAGACTGCACTGAGAGACATTATGGGGCATGGGTGGGAGTGTCCTTATGATGCTAAAATATATTGAAGGTATAAACTAAAACAATGCCCCCTTCTATAGACCACTTTAAGCTATAGTTGGTTACTCTTATATGTTTGACTATACATATACATACAAATGCACATTGAATATTTTTATTCTTTTGATTTGAATCCATTTAATTAAACACTATTAGCACTGCTACTGCATTTTTATGTTCGATTTCACAACAAAGTACACATTAAATACCCTGATCCTCTTGATTTTACATTCCAGTTTCCCAACCCAACATAGTGTTTTAAGGCCATATATGGTACAATGTATTTTGTTCTCTCTTGTTGGCCCTCTGACCATCATTGAAGTTAGGATTTGAACATCATAAAATGATTAGAATCCCAATAAATGGCAAGGTGTGAATTGGACAGAACTTTTTTATTGGACACCATGGTTTTCACATATATGCGATAAAAGGAACGTCCGTTAATTCCAAAAAAGGATATACTCAAGGAATTTCACCCGTAGTTAGAAACCATTTTTATGTTTCAAAAATTATCATATATGCTATCACCACTAGGTGATCCTGCCTGCCTTCAATATCTCCATCAAGTTGTTGTTGTTAATTGAATCATGATTCTATGGAGAAAATAAATTGGTGGAGAACAGAGCAAGGGATGTGGTGAGAGATGGATGGCGTAGAGGTGCATTATGGGTTGAGGAAAGATTGGAGGTGCTACAGATGCAAACATGCAAAGTCCTAACCAGGAAGAAAACGAAAAAGATATGTAAAAAATAGGAAATGAATTAATGGAAGGATAAAATGTTTATATCCACTGAGAAGTCTGGTTTAGACTTAGCCAAAAATAGTTTAAAATTTTGGCAGTGATTGCACTGGTTGGAAATAGTGAGAATATTAATCTTGGAAAGAAAAGAAAATGTAGGGCAGACATCTAAAACGTGTATAGAGGTGATTAGAAAAGACGTGATTGTAGAAAAATAGATGAGCAAGTTGCCTTCGATAGGAACAAGTTGCCTTCGATAGGCGAGAGTCGTCTAGGAACACTATTTTGTGATACTATCTTATTTTGGTTACATTATCCTATTCGGAATTCTTGGGATGAAGGAATTGTTTGTTCTTTTTGCTGGTTTGGACAATTTTAAATGGGTAGTTTTGTGAGTTGATCTGGTTGAGACTTGGTAATCAACATTCCACATATATGTGTAAAAAATGTGTAAAGATTGGGTGGTTGTTTCTATTGCTTCTAACTCTGTGATCTGTCCAATAGTAGAGCATGCTGAAGGAGATTGAGATTATGTATGATAGAAGCGATGTCAAATGTATCGGAGTTATATGAAATTTCGTAAACAACTTGCAAATTTGTTCTCATTCAAGAGAAGTGGAAAAAGGTAGGAATGATGAGATGATAAACAGAGAACAATAAGAGGAGAAATTTGCTGAAAGGAAGAGTAAAAGAGGAAATCTCGAAGAGAAAAATATGTCAAACATTGACTTTCCTTCGTTAAATCTGCGGGCTTAAGTTTCAAATTGTACATCTGATTAAGCCAAAAAAAAAACAAAAAAACAAAAAAAAAAAACTATTTTTACTCTAAGATCCGTAAACAAATATCATCAAAAGTTAAGATCCTAATCAGTAGAACTCTGCTTGCATCACCTTTTTTTCTTTTCTTCTTCATTTACTTTTATGTCAGAAAATTGTTCCCGAATCTTTAATAGAGCACTCCAATATTTCACGTTGACATTGTATGAACAGATATGTAGCAAAATTGGAAAAAATCTGCTTCTCTTTTGGAAAAATAACGAAAGAGTAGTGGAATGATTGTGACTAAAGATAGATATACAAGTGGAGCATATGTACGTGGGGAAAACAACACGTGGGAACTCATATGTTCATTGGTTTAAGATTTTTGTGATAATCTATTGGGATACTTATTGACTGATTATTAAACTATTCTTTTACATTGAATTACTGAACAACTTGGTTAAATTTTTGGCTTTTCACATAAGTGGTGAGTTAATAACTTGTATTCATACAAATTTCCAGGTAGAGGAAGAGATGTTGATGAGGAAGTTCTATGAACTCATGTCAGCTCAAGGTTTGAGGAAAAAGGTACACATTGCTCAAGAGCCTTGTAACATTTCTATACTTAATAAGTGCAGTTTTCAGTTTTGTATTGTTACCTTTCAAAAAGGAAAAAGAAATGCAGTTTTGTTTTGCTGTTTCTACCGATTAAGGTACACCAAAGGCATAGGTTATAGTATCAAAGAGTGAACCTCCTAATTAGTAGGCTTGCACATAACTGATTTTGGTGGTGAAGTGACCACATTTTTTTGTGCACAGAAATTTCCCTCGAGTGATCACATATTTTGCATATAAATGTTGTGGAATGTTGCTTGGGTTTCAGAAAATGGTATCTGAAAACTTGTTTTGGTGTAAGTGATTATTCTGAGAAGTTCTTCTTAACTCTTTTGGCGCAGAATAGAAAAAACTAGTTCAAGTGAGTTTCGAGAATGAGGCTTTTGAAAGCCTAATATTTCTGAAAACTGAAAACTAGAGCAAATAATCCGGGTCCAGAACATATACAACACAAAACTAGTATTTTATTGGAGAAGGCCTAAATCATCAGTTTGCTTGCTCGGTATAAAACTTGCAAGAAACAAAATGACATTAATTTTATGGAAAATGATAAATGTACACAACTTTGTACACACAGTTCACGGTTGTCTTGTTACACGTTATTAGTGTGTACAATAATTCTCTACATATGGCATCATTCCAATTTTATAGCGGTTGTTTTCTAGATAACTCTTTGTATATGTTCTTTTAATATAAATGATGTTACTATCTTTTTCTAATACTACTGTTATGCGTACTTCTGCTGTAGAGGAACGGAGACAATGGAAGTGGTCCAGATGATGTAAACAATGAGCAACCGGATCCGTTATTTTCTGACAATGACGATTCATAAGGGAATGTCAAGATCAGCATAGTTACACATTGAAGCTTTTAGTTTTGGTTTCTCATACTGGTATGCTGTCCTAGATAGTTTAACTTCAATTTTTAGATCCATGCTTTTGTATATGATAACGTAAACATTTAAGTCAGCAAAAGTTAACTGCAGTCTTTTGTCTGATGATCCATTTCTCGGCTTGCGTCCAACATTTTAATGTACAGAAAAAATTGAAAATTTTACAGCTCACTCTTAAAATACTTGAGTGCATGCCAAAAATGAAAATTTATATACGAGAATTCATTTTTTCTCTTTCCCGCTTGTTTAAAAAAACTCACACTAACAGTACATGACACTAGATAATGGATATTATTGAAGTTTTGAATTGTAAAATGTAGAAATGCATCCACACAAAGAATTAAGTTGCACAGCAGATTAGTACAGTAATGATTGAGCTGTCAACTTTGTAGACTTGTGCATATTTGTTGCATCTAACACGTTTCATTACGGCCGTCTGTAACATAAT
>MKEJ01018597.1:0-13092 GCA_001753735.1 Embelia ribes
AAAATTTTGGGGTATTACAAGTGGAAATGGTAACAATTATATAAAGCTGCAAAAATAGTATAATTTTTCCCAAAAAATGGGAAAACCGAAGAAGGTCAATGCCGGGGATGGTTACAAAAGTGATTCTTCCATTATAAGTATACCATAAATCACGATAGAAAAGAAAATACAAATATAAGTTATCTGGATCATTTAGGCATAGTGGCATATTAATGTAATTATTTATCTTAACTGTAACTTGTGCTTCTATTTATCAATTAATGAAATTGGAACTCATTCTATGCATTTATATTAGTAAAATCAATTGTTAATTTCTATTGTTACCATGATAACGTGAGATTTCTTAGTGAGGATGAGCCAGATAGGAAATGATTCAAGCTAAATCTAAGATAAATATAGCTATTGGATTAATAATTCTAATTCACCATTTAAGTATTATTTTTATTATAAATTAATGATATAATTAGGCAGTTTATTGAATTGCAATGATACCTACCTGACATAACTTTACTTGGCTTAACTATCATTCCTCTTATAATACAATTGGGTAACAGAAACAATAAAAGTTACTTATATTGGAATATCAGTCAAAACCAAGTTCCTGGCGAGCAGCTTCACTCGCATAATGAAGTGACTCAAACTTGCATTATGTACATGTTATCATTAGTTAAATAATATGAATAAAATGTTAACATGAATCACAATTCATTTTTTATGAAATTTCTATTAAAAATGTCCAAGTTTATATTTGATATATGAAGTGAGAAATTTAAATAACAAGATACCGAGGGCTACGACATTATCAAGTAACCATAAGTTAAATGGAAAAAATCTATGATGTATAACATTTTTACTAGTAAAGTTCATAGTATGACAAATATATATAAATATATATATATATATATGCATACATATTTATGATTTATATAAAAAACAGACTACCACTTTGATCTCCATATAGAGGTGCTTTTTTCATCCACCTATTCGTCGCTTTCTTGACAAAAAACAAATATGGAGCAGAGTGCAAGAAGAAGACAAGAATGCCGTGAAAAAATGGAATGAAAATAATGATAATATCACGCATGCCACTTGAGCAAAAAATGGCATGATTTGAATCGAATTCAAGCTAAAACTATTTATTTAAGTTGAATCATAATCTAACATGTGGGTATTCTTTTTGTATAAATTAATGACATAGGTGCTCATTGAATAGTAGTGATAACATCATCAGTAGAACGATTGAATACAATGCTCAAATATGAATTACTTTTCATATCCTATGTATTATATATATATAAGAAATGTCTGAGTTAATAAAAAAAATTAAGTTAAAAATAATTTGAGTAATGTTACACCCACCCGCAAAATTTACTAGTTTTTTTACTCACTGATGTGGGAAGTGGAATCTTTGAATGCGATTACTTTATAGATGTATTGCATTGATGAGTAAATTTAAGATTCATCTGCTAAAATGTTCATACTTTCATATATATTTTTATTTCTTGCTTTCTATACCTCTTACGGTATGATAAAAGGCAGGGCTTTTGTAAGAAGGCTCACTTGATCTGTACCAACAAAATTATTGCTCCAGAAATAGATCATCTATTTCCAATTTAAACTTACAGAAATTCTGACTCCAAATTTCTTGCTAAAATAATTTCATCCCACTTGACTATATCCAAATAGATGATCAACTGACTCGGTGCTATGATTGTCAGCACAACAAACACATTTCGAATCCACAATAATGCCATATTTCTAAACTTCCTCTTCTAATTTCCTTCCACCAATCCAGAGTTTTAGAAAGAACATAGAAGTCTTTAATTGTAAAATAGGTGACAACATTCATTTGTATATCATATTTGTTCTATTTTTCTCTCTAAAGTATTCATAAGTTGCTTTCACTAAAATTTTTTCATCAAGGTTATGGCCGTCAATAATCATATGTCCATCGGCAGACGGCCGTTAACTGTCAGTGATCAACATTTACCGTCGATTATTGGGATGACCTGAACTGCAACTCGACAAACTGTTGGTTGTTTTGACCATTTTTTACTTAGATTTTAGTCTTAGTCAAAACATGAAGGTTGTAAATATTTGAATTACCTTTTCATAAAGCTAAGGTAGACTTTCATTAGATTTACGAACTGAGAGATACGTCCATTTTATGAAATAGTGTTGGTTTTGAGTGCTTGAATTATTTTTCTTCATTTTAGCCCTTTTTACTTTGAATTGGATTTTTACCAAATCATGAAACTTGTAAATATTTCAATTATATTTCTAGAACAATTTTTAAACATCAATTGGGTTTATAAGTTAGGAGATATAATCATTATACCGAACAACTTTCATTGAAATATACCGTTTAGGCCTTTACTTTCTCGAGACTTATTTTTCTTCAAGTTATGTTGTGTTTTGAGCTTATAATTTACTTTGTACCTTCACACCAACTTGCTGAAATATTAGTCTCCTAATGAGCATAAATTAAAGTTTCATAATGAGCATAAATTAAACTTTGTTTTTTTACTCATTTTTCATCACCAAAATATATTTGATTAAAAATTGGGTTTACAATCTTTTTTTTTTTATGATGACAAAATGAAGATACTAAGTTTAATTTAACTCCAACTACGTAAGTACATACATAAAAAATATATAAGCATATAAAGTAAGGGGTATTTAACAAATACCAATTATTTGTAAAATATAAAGTAAGGGGTGCTTAACAAATACCAATTATTTGTGTAAAATAACTTTTAAAGCAATTATTTTTCACAAATAATTTTAGTATATTTCACATATTTATCCTTTTTTGCAATCATCAAAATATAATCAATATTTCAAAATCAAAGTCAATGTATAAATGTATAAGTAATGTTATATGAAGTTGTATGAAATAAGATATTAATGTTTCACTTTTCAACTACTTTGAAATTATGATTTAGCATTTGTTTAGAAAGAAAATTTTGATAGTCAATTCTCCTCTTTTATCAAAATAATTTCGTGGAGATCACCTTTTTGGAAAGTATCCATATTGAATTTGTAGATTTTACTTTTAGGCGAAATTATACGTATATTGAAATAGAAAATATTTATAACATAAAGTCACCCCATTAGATCAATATTCAATAAATTTTGATAAAGTAAAACTTGTCGATCATTACAATATACCAATTTTTTAAACATTTTGAAAACATATACCACATATTGGCATCCTTGGATACACAACTTCCCAATTAAAAAATAATTGAATAAACATATATGGACGGCCTAGTGCATAAAGCTCCCACGTTGCGGGGTCTGGGAGGGTTTGATGTATTCAACTTTACTAACGAGATAAACTCATGATCCATAAGTCGCAATGAAGGCGTGCATAACCCTAACCCATAGAAATTCAAGTTAGGGCTTTAAACACTACCAATATCAATTTCAGGAGAGACTCAACATGAAGCAACTATAATAATAAGATGTCATGTACATAATAAGTTATCTTCATGTAATTGAAGGATCATATCAAAATAGATAATTTTGGGAGTATAAATTGATTTTATAACAAAATTATGCTCAAATTACAAGTAATTGAAATTGATTTATAATCCTTCAATCAAACAAAAAAAATTGTGCAATCTTAAATGATTGGATCTTAACTATGAGTTTGAACAAACTCATTTCAAGCCCTTGTTGACTACTCTATATCCATAGGGGCACAAAAATGAGATATGATCATGCATATTGCAATGAATAGATGGTGCATATGAGTAGAAAATATTCACATACCTTTTCTTAGGAGTACCAATGTAACCAAGACCCAATTTGTTATATTTTTTATTTTTGTAAATTAAGGATCTTATCTAAGTTTTCTTTCTTTTTTGTAAATTTGATTAGGGTGTTATTCACATTCTTAACCTTTTTCTTCAAATCAAGTTTTTTCTTAGCAAGATCTATTTTGTTTTTAAATTTTACATTCTTTTCTTAATTTTTGGTACTCACTATGTAACTTCTCAAATGCATCTTGTAATTCATCATTAGTAAAACACAAATCATTAGAGTGAAAAGAGTGTACCGCAACCGATTAATCCGTAATGCCCATGAGGCAAAAGTTTGCGCCTTCTTACTCTTCGTCCGAGCTTGAGTCGTCATCGTTACTATCTCGTGAGGCTACCATTACCTTCTTCTCCTTTGATCTTCTTTCATTTTTCACTTCATCTTTAGAGGAATAATCCGGCTTGATATGACCAGGCTTCTTGTACTTATAGCATATGATTTCATTCTTTCTTGACTCCTCATTGGCCATATTTGGAAATTTGTATCCTCCTTCCTTCTTGAGCTTCAAGCATTTCTTGAATTTTTGAGCAATTATGATCATATCATTTTCACTTGATTCACTATCACTTTCTTTAAGTAATGTGCTTTTTAGTACAATGTATCTTCTCCTTTCCTTATTCGTGGCCTCATACTCTTTCAAGCCATCTCATATATAGCTAAGGATCTCATCAATGAGTTGAGGGAGTATTCTCAAAGTCTTGAACCTCCATAAGAGCAGTGACTTTTGAAAGCCAACTTCTTGGAACCTTCATACACTTCTCCTTGTTTGAATACTCCTTATCAAGACACTTCAAATCATTAATAATTTTAACACATCTATCATGCATTTCAGAAACTGTCTCATTTTATAGCATGCAAATCATTTCATATTGATTAACTAATATGATAACTTTAGATTTTTTTACAAGACTAGTTTCTTCGTTCATGGTCTCAAGCCTATCCCAAATCTCTTTAGCTGTATGACAAAATGAAATCTTATTAAACTCGTTTTGTGGTAAGGCATAAATAAAGGAGTTTATAGCCTTACATTTTTGGGAGTAGGACTTGGTCAAAATATCATTCATATTCTCTATTTCAATACTTATGCCTTCTTTCTTTGGAAAAGTGTACCCCTTTTTAATAATTTTCCATCCTTCCATGTTTTTTGAATACAAAAATATTTGCTTACGCTTTTTCCAATAAGTATAGTTTGACCCATTAAAAAATGGAGGTTTTAAGGTGGAACTTTTCTCTTGAATATAAGCGAGTATCATGTTTGCCATGGATTTTTGCTCAAAAACTATTAAGTTTTAAAAATGAGAGATCTTACTCTGATACTACTTGTAATCCCTTAGGCAAATAGGAGGGGGGTTAAATTGTTTTTTAAAAAATAAAACTTAAGTAAATACAATAAGTAGAAATGAAAGAGTCAAGGGAAGAGTATCACACCCTGCAATCCATGAGTCGGGGTCGTGAGTTCCAAAAGAGAAAAAAAAAACTAAAAATAAAGAAATAAAAGAATATCCACGCCAATCACATCTCATCTAACCGCTACTGCAGGACGATCCTACTCACGTACTACATTATCAACAATATCAATAACAAAAAAATAAAATAAAACTACTCTAAAAAGAAAGGATGAAGGGTATCGCCATCTCCATAAAAATGTATAACATAATAAGTCTATTTGTTTACTAATATAACACCATAAGCTGTATGCTCACCAAAAATAAAGATAAAGGAAGGTATACATATATTTTTCGTCTCATTTAAGAGCAAGAATATATCTATACTTTCGCCATATTACATCTACTACACTACTACAACCTTGCTATCAAAGTACGATAATACATCAAAATGAAATACATAAAGATAAAGTGCTAAACAGGTGTGCCAAAAATATTTACAACTATAGTAGAAGCAATCTACGAATGATCTGAGCCTGCCTCCTCACCTATAAAACCACGTGTATGTATAGGAAGAAAAATGAGAAATGTAAAGGTTAGCCAAGTAACTCTACTATGAAAGAGAGATTAGACTATATGTACATAAATGAAGCATATAACAATATATGAGGATAAATCATAAACATGAATGTAATTATGATTATGAATGCCACACATGCATGCCCACACACACTACACACACTACACCTACACTACACTATACATTTTAGGATCAATATCTCCATACTTTTATAAATACTAAGATTAGCTACCCACGCTATGATAGAATCAATGTCTTCATTGATCCGCCACTCATGCTATGACAAGGCCAATGATAATATCTCAGATTTGATTTTTCGATTTTCACTGTAAGGATGTATGACCTCATTGCTTTCCACGCATTTTCATAAATTGATACTTTATGTCCCGATAATGAAAGAAAGCACTCATGCGAAGACATTTTTTTCAAAAACTACTCTTTCATAACTCACGCTTACACCATGCCATATGAATATAATGTAATGCATTTAATACGCAATTAACATGTAATATAATAAACAATGCTTGAACATGTTAATGAAATGCTACACAATAAACTTGAATAATGATAAAGCTTCACATTATAAGGAAATTCATGTTCTTACTACGCCAACAACTACGCTTACTCATTTGCATAATTCATGCCTACATTATGCCTAAGTGACATATCAATTCACGTCAAGTTATAGTGTAGGTACTACCCCTAGAAGACGTTTCCATTACGTCTAGTTCAATTCCACCAATACACACATTCGAACTAATAATAACATATACATATAATCAAGGTTATAAATTTTATCTTAAAACTAGTTGACTACCGTACCTAGAAATGCACAAAAAGTCGCCTTGAGACTTCCTATGCAAAGGCCTCAAATCCGCCTCTTTTTCGCCTCTAATTTAATCTAGCAAATGAATTCAAATAGTTAGAAAAACTTAGGTAGAAATATTCTCTACGATTTAAGGATGAAGAATATCAACTTTTTAATCACAAATGAGCTCTATAGCTAGATGATATAAGGCCTACAAGATGGAAGAAAATGAGAGCCCACTCCACTTCTCTCTCTTATAATTTTGGAATTAGGAGAAAGAAAATGAAGAAGCCAAGTTTTGGTCAACGCAACTTAAGTCAGTCAACACTAGTTGGATTGATCGACCTGATATTTTGGATCGATCCAATAACTAGTTGGATCGATCAGAGCTATTGGAATTTTGAGTGCTCCTACCTTGGGCAGAAAACTTCAAAAAACACTTGTAATCTTACATAGACACTAATAGAGGTGTTTAACAACTTTCGGAATGGTATTTGAATGCCTGAAACTTGATCTATGCATTAAAATGCGACTACCAACAAGCTTAGTCCAAACACTGCATCTCTACACTAATCGATGCTATATCCACACCACGTGACCACGCACAATGCTATGCATATACATATGGTCAACGCATATTATGCATTAGTAATATTATAATGTAGTGAATAACATTATTATTAAAATGAAAAATTTTGGTCGAATTCCCGAGATGTTACAAAGAAATTGTAAACAGAGTTTTCTAGTGGTTTGGCCAAAGATCCGTTGATCCCCTACATCCACTCTCTCAAGTCAAATCTCTTGAGGTTCCTTTATTACCAATGAAATGATTACACCAACGGCTAGCTTCACGAGTGCTACCTTATTTCTACTTGATACAACTCCTCAAGTTAGAAACAAATCCCTACCACTTCAAGTGTAATATCTAATACACCTTTAGACTCTAAAACTAGATTCAAGAAAGCCTATAAGTTTATATTTGAAAGTGAGAAAACAAAGGCTAGTAAGAGTATAGAATAACTAGAGAGAAAAAGATAACTTAAGGCTTGTTGGGATGATTGAACTTATCCTCAAGGCCCTCTTATTTATAGTCTTCAAGTTTGATGAAGGATAAGGTAGCCAATCCTTGATTGAATGAAAGAATTGCAAAATAAAGCTACTGAGCACATGTCCATCGACTGACAAGGTTGTGACCATCGGCGAACATTTGTTGACCATCGCTAGTCAGCATTGACTTGCGACTATTGGGATGGTCTGAACAACAACTCAACAGTCTATGGCTGTTTTGACCCGTTTTTTGCTTAGAATTTGGTTTTGGTCTAAACCCAAAAGTTGTAAATCTTTGAATTATCTTTTCATAAAGGTAAGGTAGACTTTCTTTTATTGGATCTACGAGCTGAGAGATATATCCATTTTACAAAACAATATTGATTTTAAATACTTGAACTATTTTTCTTCATTTTAGCCATTTTGCACTTTGAATTTGATTTTTACCAAAATGTGAAACTTGTAGATATTTGAATAATCTTTCTATACAACTTTTTAAATATCCATTGGATTTATGAGGTAGGAGATATGATCATTTTATCGAACACCTTTAGTTGAAATATGTCGTTTACGTCTCTACTTCTTCGAGACTAGTTTTCCTTCAAGTTTTATTATATTTTGAGCTTGTAATTGACTTTGTACATTCATACAAACTTGCTCAAATATTAGCTTTCTAATGAGTATAAATTAAATTTTATTTTTTACTAATTTCTCATCATCAAAACAAGTTTGATCAAAACTTGGGTCAATAATTTTTATGATACGATTACTATTAATTAGGATTCCCCATCAATTAATAATATTTCAGAAATATTATCATATTAAACTCTCGCCAAATATAAATTTAATGTAAAATATATTTATTTTTTCTTAGAGGTTTATATAACAACTGGAAAAAAGAAAAAAAACCAAATATATCATACAAAAAATTAATATTTTAGGACAAAAAATATACAAAACTAATTTTCCTATATTATACAAAAACAAAATTTGCATTAGGTTTTTAACACATGCCTTATAAAAAAACTATGAAAAATTATCACATAGAAACATTATATTTCACCCGAGCGATGTGGAACGAGTGGTTTACCCTCTCGACACTATGATAACTCGCCAACGTGGAAGTCTGCCAACGTGCCAGCTTGACAGCATCTCATGCCCGTTCGCTAACGTCCGCCCACACATGTACATGTACACACAGCTGAGGGGCTATAATAAATGCACAATTTTAAGCTATAATTGGCGCAAAATTGACAAAATGAGGTTTCTATAGACTATTGGCAATCATTTGAAGAATTAAAGATGTTTTAAGATTTATTGAGAAGTATCCGAAGGCCACAGGTCTAGGAAACAAGCGAAGGAATACAAAATCTGAGTCGAGCAAAGTTGCTTTGGACGAAACACATGTTTACATCCGGACGAAATCCCAGTTCATCCGGACGAATCTCAACGTCAGAAAATCATGTTTTGACCTTTATAAATTCATAAATGCCTTAATTATTTTATTTTATTAAAGATTCGAAAACAAGTTGCAAATTTAATCCCACTGTTAGGATTGAGGTTATAAAACCTAGCATCTTGGCATAATTGAACATTCATTCTTTTCATTATCTTCTTCTTTTGGCTTAGGAAGGAGCTTTAGGAGATTTGTGATAACTCCTAGCCTCCTCCTTTGTCCATCAATAAAAATTTTGTAAGTTTACTGCAATTCTCGTTTTTCAATTATTTTGGTTATGTCTTTGTGCATGTTACCTTTTATTTTTATTGTTTTCTTTGATATTATTATAAGTAGTTAGACACCTTCTTACCCTTAGGTGATGCAGGTAGTATACCTATCCCTTAATGAATATTAATTGAACAAGATTGTAAAATTTGAACCGGAATCAAGTAATTATTAATTATAGGATTATTTAATCTGTTTAGTCGGCTTAGGAATTACTTAGACATAGTTATAGTGTCTGACAAACACCCGATGACACCCTAAGTTGAATTAAATCAGAATTAGCGCACTAGTGAATTATAATTAACTTTAGACAGAGTTCAATCATTATGAGTTATGGAAGAAAGCAAAACTATCAAAACCAAATTGTAAAAATTATTATGTGATTTTATAAAATGCCCAAAAAAAAAAAAAAACTACCAATATTAAACATTATTCTTATTAACACACCAAAATCCTCATCAAATGATTCTAAAGATCTTAGTGATTGCATAGGCTAGGAAATATAATCTTGTAATTATTATTGTTTCTTTTACAATCTCTTGTATTTATCTCTTAAGATGTGGTGTATCAAAACTTAATTATAAATGCAAACTCAGCCAACCATTGTTGGTGAGCTTGGCCAGTTGTTTACATATATCATTTTTTTGTTTTTTTATGGTATCAGAGCCACTGACCACTGTCGTGGCTGATCCAATTTCGACTTAGATCTTGGGTTTTCACTTGGTCCACACCATTTCTACTGCCATAAGCTCTACTACCGAAACATCCCTCTCAATTGCCACCTTATCTACCTCCTTTCTACCACCATTTTTCACATTGACTCCACTTTATTGGCTTCTTTCCAAACATCAACTGTAACCTCAACAACACCACTGCCAAACACTACACCAGCAACCATACAAACCTCTTCTAGTCCTATTCTACTCTCCAATGTCCAACATTTTCTTACACTAAAACTCACAGCTGACAATTATACATTGTGGCATGATCAACTCATGCCATATTTACGTGGCCAAAACCTTTTCAGTTATATTAACGTGTCGGCACCTTATCCTCTGGCCTATTTACCACCCACCATATGATCCTCCACCACCTCACCTGCCTACAATCCATTACACTACTTTTGGATTCAACAAGACTAAGCGATATTGTCTACCATTATATCCACTCTATCCGAATATATCTTTACTCATGTAGTCGATGAAAGCACCTCTCGTAGTGCTTGGCTTCTTCTTGAGCACTTATATACAGCATGAAGTTAAGCACAAATCCTTAATACGAGATGCAAACTAGATCTGCAAAGGTAACGACTCGATAACTAAGTATGTGGACAAAATACGGTCTCTTGGAACCAAAATGCGGTCTGCAGGCAGCCCCATTCCCGAAACTGAACTATTGGATTATCTTTTAGTTGGACTTGGCACCAACTATGATAGCATATTATCTTCTATCACGATTCGTGAAACTCCATTGAGTTTCAATGAAGTCTACTTCCATCTCATGGATTTTAAAATACGAAGCTAATTAAACTAAACTTTTTTGGACATCGAAAATTCCACAACAAACCTGGCTACTAAAAATCCACATGAATATCAAGCAAGGCCACCTAACAGACCCAACAATACTCCAAGAAATTCTCAAAATAGGGGAAACTTTAATCATCTTGCTCATCAAGGCTAACAAGGATGGGCTAACCCAAACAAAAACAATAACAGAGGCGGGTGTTGGCACAATAATCACAACGGGCGGTTCTCCTACTGTGGTCCACAGTAGATTGGACTCAACCCTATGGGTTTGTTATGCCAACTTTGTGACACACTAGGTCACATAGCCTCTCAATGTCGTCGATATGCACACCTTCTCAATCCTGCTCCATCAACATCCAATTTTACGGGCTATGCTTCAAACGCCAATTCGCAACCTAACCCCTAATGGTATCTGGATACTGGAGCAACCAATCATCTCACCCATGATTTCAACAACTTAAATCTCACTGCTTCAGAATGCTCTAGCTCTGACTCAAACCATGTCGGTAATGGACAAGGTTTGTCTATCTCATATATAGGGGCTACCACGCTCCCTTCAAATACTCGTCACTTTTATTTACCCAATTTATTTTACGTACCTAATATTCAAAAGAATCTCACATCTGTTAATCAATTCACACATGATAATAATGTTTCCATCGAATTCTTACCCACTTCTTTTCTTATTAAGGATCTAACGGGGAATATCCTCCTCCAAGGACATGCGGAAGACGGCTTATATATATGGCCCAATGTCCGTACCATACCAAAACTTGTTGCACTCATTGGAGAACATGCCACTCTCGCACAATGGCATGATCTTCTTGGCCATCTTGCTCTTAGAATAGTGCATCAAGTTATTTCAAATTTTTTGTTACCTATTCTAGGTAATAAGAGTCATTTTACATGTTCATCTTGTTAGCAAGCAAAAGCTCATAAATTACATTTTCCGGTTTCAGAATACCATGTTTCTTTTCACTTAAACATATTTATACTGATGTTTGGGGACCCACACCATTATGTTCCGAATCCGGAAATAATTGTTATATCTCATTTGTTTACACATTTATCCCTTTACTTGGCTTTATCCCATTGCTTCTTGCTTAAATGTCACCAACGTATTTATTCACTTTCAAAAGAATATAGAATGTTATCTACAACAAAAAAATCATTTCTGTAAAGCCCCTCAAGATTTGGGGGCCAAAATTGTAATGTTTTTTAAACTTTGAGGATTATTCACACAATACACACGTATGCTGAATTGGTGATATGTAATATTTGCACCTAATGTGCATTATGTAGTACATAATATGCATTATTTTCATATCATTCAACGGAACAACCAAGAAGAGTGGAGAAGTAAGAGAGATAAAGAGTAAGTAAAAATCCTTCCCTTGCTAAAATCGTCCGTTCCGGGAAGAGAAGACGTCCAGGAGGAAAACCAATCATAGATTAGGTTTTCTCGTATTATCCTTATCATTTTGACGTAAGTATCATTCATTTCCTCTAGTTTTTCTTGTCCACTATTCCTAGATTCATCCAATTTATGCTAATGGATAAATTGGTATATCAAATATAGTATTTATGAGTATTATTGTTCGTTTTTCAGTTTTTTAATATCGTATTTGGTTAGCTATTTCCGACATCTTTTCTGAGCGTTTTGGACTATCATTTGACCACTATTTATGAGTATTATTGTTCATTTTTTAAATCCTATACTATTGAGTTAATGAAAAAAATATTAGTTTTGAAGTTGTTAAAACCGATTAAAAACTTATATGAAATCGAAGTTGAATTTTTGTCTTCTTTGGAAATTTGGTGCAAATCAAGTATTTCAGGTACTGATTCGACACATCTATGGTTCAAATTAAATTATACTTAAAACATAAAAGTTGTAAATAAATGAAATATATATCTAACTGGAAAATTGAAATGCAATTGGAGTTATGGTTTGAGAAATATAGCCAAAATTTCAAGCTACTATCAATCTATTTTTCTGAGATTTTGGTGCGATTTGAACACTTCGGTCACTATTTTCATCCTTCTACATTTTGAATAAAAAACTATGAAAGTTGTAGGTATATAATATACCCTTCTAATCATAAAGTTTGGGCTCAAATAGATTTACAGTTTATGAAATATGATCAAAAGAGCGAACTGTCAACCCTTGGACAGATTTGAAAATATGTTCAAAATGA
>MKEJ01018601.1:0-16331 GCA_001753735.1 Embelia ribes
CAACCAAACAAACCATTTGTGTCGGGCCCCTCAATTTACTTAGGTGTGATAGTAATTAATACACCCCAATTAAGAAGGGCCTTAATTCTGTTAAATTAAATATGCAGCAACATTTCATAAATAGTTGAATCTCCCTCTCTAAAATCTCCAAATATTGGATTCATCTACCATGTTTTGTCTATTTTCTAATCTCAAAATACCCTATACGTTTACTCATAATTACTTAGAATTTATCTATAATAAAAGTTACGTATGAGAACTCTGCAGGACCAAAATAGTAATTGACTTTATGCACACCAAAGGGGGTTGATTCGTGTGAAAAGAGCTCGGACCGCCTAAGTTGAGGTCTTCAATTCGAGTCTCAATTGATTCAATAATCTTCTTGGAGAGATCCCTGTCACGGTGCTCTACTGTAACTCGGAGGATTAATCCCGAATCGCAAAAAAGCCTAAGAATACCTTGGGAAACAAAAAAAAATTGACTAAATGCCCTAACTTTTTTTTTCTTCTATTTATTGCCAATGAAAAATGACACACCATATATGGCTCAATAAATGTGACTTTCCCAATCCAAAAGATGCTACAATTCCACATAAATATTCTTGATTCTATTAATTCTTAACAAATTAAAATTTTTAGAAAATCAGAACGACAATGAGATTGTCTCTTGGTGTTTGAATTGTAACTCCACTAATAAATGTTCATAATCACCAATGTAATCATTCTCTGAATGGTGTTTTGGCATGTAACTCCACTCACATAAATTCATAATCACCGATCCAACATGTTCTTTCTTTAAATGGATACGTTCATTGCCAATTGGAAAGTCTTTAAGCTCAATCATTTTTAGAAAAATTAAAAATCAAATAGGAGCTCTTTGAGGTACTTTCTTTGTCCTTTCCATCTTTTATGTTGTGTATATATATATATATATAATATTTTTTTCTAAATGTTAGTATACTGGAAATCTTGAATATTGTTTGTTTCATCTAATCGTTGATAGTAGACATAGTTCATATTTTTTCTGTTAATTTAACCTTTTTAAATTGCCAGTGAAAGATATACCTTTTCATAAACTCGACTGGCTATGTTGGTTTTGATTCTAAATTTTAAAATTAGAACTAAAATTAATGCACAAATTTGAGTATATGCCAGAAACACTCCAAGCTCTTGAAAAGTCAAAATGGTGGAGGGTATTAGAGATACTTTCATTATTCCTTATTTCATGCTGATTTTCTCTCTCTCTCTCTCTCTTTTAATTATTAGAATATGAAATGCTAAATATTATTTGCACCAACTAATTATTGATGCTAGATTTGATTCTTAATTTTTGTGTGCATAACTTAAGTTTTTCAGTTATTAAGAGGAAAACTTGCAATTTTTTTTTTTTATAATTGTAAGTGAAATCGATCTCTTTATTAAGATGTTTTGCTATGTAGGTTCTCATTCTAATTTAAAAAATATTCAAAAATAAAATAGAACTAACGCATAGATTTCATTTATTTCTTTTGTTATTTTTACCTCATTGGAATGATTAACTTAAAGATGGTCGTATCATCTAATTATTTATTGTAAATATTTTACTTATTTTAGTGTTGTAGCTCATCCTCTTTAGTTGTTATTGTTATCTAACTGTTATTGTTGTATAAATTCGTGTAGGTCATTCATAGCATATGTTTTAAGAGAGAGATTTCTTATTAAAGCATATTGACTACTAAAAAATACATTTATAATTGGGAAACAAAATTAATGCATCCATTGAAAATAACTTATAAAATCTAAGTAAATTATGCTTAAACATAGAAATCAAGAGTATTATGTGATGCGAAAATAGAAAAACTAAATAAATACAAAAATAGTAATTTAAGAAAATATTAAATAAAAAATTAGATTTAGGCTCAGTAACGTGCAATGCACGTGACAATTTACTAGTAATAAAAAGGTTCTTTTCTCTTTTTTATTTTCAATACAAGAGAGCTTAATGGTAGACTTGTTATTTTTACTTTTAACATATTTGAATTATTTCATTGTTGATGCTAGTGTCATAAATTGACTCTCTCAGTTTGTCTATAAATTTCATATCTTATTTCTTATATCATTCTTTTGAAAGTAAACCACAAAAAAAAAAGTCCTTTTTTTAAAAATAATAATAATAATAGGTGTACTATGATGAGAAAATCGCATAAAAGGCCGGTGCCTGTTCTTAGTATTAGATACATATTTATCAACCTAAAAGAAATTATATATTTATAGCAGTACTGCATAAAACTTGCCTGCACGTTGCTGCCTATTTAAAAAAACATCGGGTGATTTCAACTCAATTTAGTTAATAAAAAACCACAGCTCAAACAATATTAAAATCTCCAATGTCTTAGATATAGATTTTTAATTAGCTACGAGGCGCAAGATTAGCACTTGTACATGATAAAGCCTAAAACCATAAACCATTTTTAAAGTTTCTTTTCTGAAAAAAAGAAAATTCGTTTACGAATCAATTATAGAAGATTTGACATATAAGACACTAAAAATATTAGTGAGTGTCACGTAGTGAACTACAAATCTCTATAATTTGAAAACTATATAAATCTTACAATCACAAGTCAATGGCCATGTAATTGTTCACAAGGAGAGACCCAAAAATGATGAATAGCACTATGGTTTCTTCTCATAATTTATGGAATATTGGTTTCTTATTATTTGCATCATTAGCTGCGATTATCGGAAAATCAAACGCTGTGTTTCGACCCAGCAAATGGGCCCTCGCGCATGCCACCTTTTATGGTGACGACTCAGCATCTGCAACTATGGGTTAGTACCTTGTTTGTTATATATACCATCTTAAATCGACCGCTTAGCATTGGTGTGGTTGATAAGCTAATCGGCCTTAAGATCACACCCAAGCTTGTCCATTTTCGAACAAAAACAATTCGAGTTTGATAGAACTATTGGTGATTGACATCCCAAAAAGCAGCTTCTATATCCAAACTGTAGCCATTATAAATGAATTCACATCCAACTTTCTCATTTGAAATTTTAAATTTTACTTTCGAAAAACTCATTTTTTTTATAAAATAAAAATATGTCATATCAGACTTTTTAAGAAATCAATAAATTAATATATAAATTTAAGAAATTCTAAAAACATATTTTTCTAATACTTTGGTGGACTTATTTTATTTTGGCAAGAAAAATTATTTTTTTAACTGAAAAATTGTGAATAGAAACTTTCTCATTTGAGAAAGTTATTGTAACATTTCTATATAGGTTTATATAGTTAGAAAGGCTGTTGGGAGAAATTTATCTACTCAAATTCTGATTTGAGAAATTACTTATCTTTTCTAAACTGCCGTGAATGCTCTAATTATCTTTTCTAAACTCAATGGAATAATAATTGTTAAAGTGCTATGACCCTTTACGACTAATAATTACTAAAATTTATTATTTTGTCTTTCGCTACGACGAAATGAAGGTGGAGCTTGTGGGTACGGAAATTTGTTCAATAATGGCTATGGAACCAACACCGCGGCTCTGAGCTCGACGCTCTTCAACAATGGGTACGCATGTGGCACCTGTTACCAAATAATATGTGTCCAATCAAAATGGTGCTATGCCGGGTACAACACCATAACGGCTACGAATTTGTGCCCACCGAACTGGTCAGAACCCTCAAATGATGGTGGGTGGTGCAACCCGCCCCAGGCCCACTTCGACATGTCCATGCCTGCTTTCATGAAGATTGCCTATTGGAAGGCTGGCATAGTACCTGTGGCGTACCGCAGGTATAAATATATATATTAAATATGTATATATATACACCCCTTTGTTATTTACATAAGAACCCAATGTATCAATAAGTAAATTATTTGACCCTCTTTGTAAATTTTCTGTGTTCGACCTTAATGGTCTTCTTAGCTGTTTATTTTCATAATATCATAGAATATTTACTTAATTATTTAATACTTTGTATTTTTCTTGGTTAAATTTTTCGATTTATTATACCATTCATTTCTACCATTCCACTAATTTAACAGTTTCGCTCCTTCTAAGTTTAGATAATCTGTGTCCGCCAATGACAGTATTCCGTTTTCTTGTAGGGTTCCGTGCAATATAAAAGGTGGGCTCCGCTTCTCCTTCCAAGGAAACGGCTACTGGCTATTAGTATACGTAATGAACGTCGGCGGGGGTGGCGACATAGCGGAAATGTGGGTGAAGGGGAGCCAAACCGGTTGGATAAGCATGAGCCATAATTGGGGAGCATCGTACCAAGCTTTTGCGACTTTGCAAGGCCAAAAACTATCTTTCAAGATCACTTCTTACACGACCAAGCAGACCATTACAGCGTACAATGTAGCGCCGTCTAATTGGAACTTCGGAATGGCATACGAGGCCGAAGTTAATTTCCGTTGATTAAAGTTAGAAAATTAGATATGGAGGAGCTGTTCTCTTTGTCCTTCAAAGGGCAATCATGTATTTTAGTCTTTATTTTTTCTGCTTTTCTTTTTTCTTTTTGGTTCCTTCCGAGGTTGATTTTGTAATGTACTATTAATATGATAAGGAACGGATTTGCTCTCAGTCCAAGAATTTTCTCCATGTTTAAAACAAGATTTTTTTTTATATAAAATTAATGTATTTTGAGGACAATATTATTACAATTTAAAAATAATTTATTATAACTAATTTTAATAAAAATAATCTAAAAATAATAATGATAAATTATTTTAAAATTATAATAATTTGATTTTAAAATGTAATAATTCTTATAAATTAGGAGAAAGAAATTCCTGTAAAGGTACTGACCTTAAATAAGGAGACAAAACTGTAGACAAATCATTATATGAGCTCACATGTCAGACACCAAGTTGATGGAATAGGTGAGCGGGAGCATTTTATCAAGTATCACCTATATCTGTGTATTTGGTGCTATTTTTAAACTCAATTTTTTTTTTCTTAAAAAGTTATATGCATTTAGTTGGGTAAGATATGAAGTTAAATCTTTTACTATTATGACTTAAAATTTATAAAATTTATCTATCCATCTTTTTTTGGATAAATTTATGTTAAGTATATATCTCTTATTAATATAAAATTGAGTTTTCTTCTGTTTTCAATCTAATTCCCGTATATATGTTTGCATAGCTTTTAACAAGTAATAGTCTTCTAACATATAATAATATAAATTTAGCAATCAAAATGTCAAAAAGAAGGAGGCCATGTTTCTTTCTAGCAAGGATTTTCTTTCTAGCAAGGATCAAGTAGAAGACGGTTTGACCAAACCTCTTGTTGCTCTCGCTTTGCTTTAATGGTGTCCAATCTCCACATTCGTCCCTTGCCGTTGCAATTGAGGGGCATTAAGCGACTCAAATTATCATTCCATCAATTGTTGTGTTTCAGCCTTGATTTGAGTCAATAAGAACTTGTGCCGTTGCATTTTTCAGCACAAACTTTTTATTTAATGCCTAAAAGCTAGTGTATATTTTGACTATTGAGTTTGTGAGTAATAATTTTTTTATAGTTTTAACATGAAAATATAAGCAATTTAAAGCTTGAGTCCAACTAATTTTTTCTTATTATGGAAAAAAGGGTATTTTTGGGGGTTAGAAACTATATTGAACGGTTACAGGACATTGGATAAATATGTATGCCTTTGGTCACGAAAGAATGTTACCAACATTCCAAATAGCAAAGATCGCACATAACTAGCAAGAAAAAAGCACAATCCGTAAGTGATGGTGCCTGCTTACGTGGCGATATCTCACTAGTTCGAATCCACTTTTATTTATTTATTATTTAATTTATTTTTCTTGAACATTGATTGGTTTGCCAAAAAGAATAAATTTTGAAAATTAAGAATATTATAATTGGATTCCCGCCAAAATCAAAATTAACCTAATAAATATTATTTTTTAAAAAAATATTATATAGTATAAATTCTCAAAAACTTAAATAATAAAACAAATTATAAGAAAAATAAAAATAAAAATATAGATTTTTAATAAAAAAATAATATAATAAAATTCATACATAATAAAACCTATCATAATAAAATTTTTGATCACTCTCACGTATCGTACAAGAAGAACCTAACAAGTATAATAGGGACGGAACCATTTTTCCAGTAAGACATAGGTTGAACTCCATGACTCCTACTAATCTAGGAATTCTAAGTATTTGCCATTTTAAAGAATTTAATCCGATTGTTAATTGTTTAAATTACAACCTACTCTAAAGCACTGGATTTTTTGTCTCTGAGAATAGAATATAAAAAAATAACAAAAATTAAAGTAATTAAACCAAATTATTTAATATATTGTCCTTTAATTTTACAGTGAGTCTAGTAGCTTTGCTTTCTCCCTTAATTTATTATCTTTAAACTCCATCTAAAATTAATTATAAATTGTTGGTGTGCTAATTTTGGTTTAGTTCAATTTAGAGTGTCATCGAGTATTTTTCAGACACCATAATTACGTCTAAATAATTCTTAAACTGATTAGACAGATTAATAATCCTAAAATCTATAATTAATCAATTCCAGATTAGATTTTACAATCCTATTCAATTAAATTAGGAAATAGGGTAGTTAACTTCATCACCTTATGGAAAGAAGAAGCCGCTCATCGCTAATTCAATAAAAAGAGTAATCAATGATAAAAACATGTACACAGACGTGATCAAATAATGCTTTCTTACATTAAGAATAATTAAAGAGATCAACAGCATCAATCAATTATCAAATCAATACTTCAATCAATTACTAGCTCAAATGTAATTAAAAACAGAAAATATTTCTTGATTAATAAATAGAAATTATTAAAATTATATTTATTATTTAAAAATACTACCATAATATAATTCTTATAATCCTAATCTTCTTGAAAACATATAAAAAACCTATAAATAATATATCAAAATCTACTTTAAGCATTGGAGCAAAATGATGAAAATTAATATATTATTTTAAAAAATAAAATGTATTTATGCTGAAAATTATATGTCAATATCAGTTCAAGGGTCAAATTTTGTATATTAAAAAGTATAAAAATTATTTATTTAAAAAATTATATAGAAGTTATCTCTTTAACTATTTTTTCCTATTTGTGAGAAATGTCCGCTTAACTAATTGGCACATGTCTTATAAACTTAAGATATTGAATAACAAAACTTGTCATAATGCGATTCCAACAAATTAAAGCTTCTTGAAAAATAAATTTTATTAAAATTATATTAATTTATTTGTAAATATTATCATGATAAAATTTCTCAATATAAACGGTAAATTTTAAAAATTGTTTTGGACAGAACATGAAAGAAAAATTGCATTGCCACTATATAATAAAAAAATTAAGAACAAATATAAAATTAAAAATAATGACAATAAATAATAAAATAACATGCTTAATAATTAAAAAAATCAATTTAACTCGTGCAATGCGCAAACAACATGCTAGTATTCACTAATGTGAAAAATAGTTCTTCATTATTTGAGATTAAAAACATGTTATAATTATAACACTAGGTATTAACCTAAATATTATTATCAATACAATCGGAAATTCATTTCTTGACATATATTTTTATGTTACATATGATTGTCTTTGGTTTGCAATAAGCTTTAATTTCATTAAATTATAGTATATTAAATTCTTATCCATAAGCACGCCATTTCTCCTTTTTTCATTTTCCTTTTTTGACTTGTTTAAAGCTATCAACGTCCCATGCTCCAAATCATTCTTCCCAACATCGCAGCTCACTTGATTAACTTTAAAGAAACCAATTTATCATTCTATTTTAGAACTCATCCTTGTAGTTTTATTTTCTTTGGTTTTTCCCTTATACTTTTGTACAACGTACAAAACAGCTCTCTCGTGGTGGATAATTTTTTCAAAACAAGAAAAAGATGGACATGCGTCTTTTGGGCAACTTGAACTAAGTGCTTATTTTGTTGGAGCTTATAAGTTCTAATTTATTAGTTTTGTACTTAAATTTTGGACAATATTTAGTTGCTCAACTTTTAAGTTGGGTTTATTTGTTGTTTTGACTTAAATAAACTAGATGCATTCAGTTTTTTTGTTAAATAAAATTAAGTTGACCTATTTATTTAAAAGTTGCAACTAAACAAACCCTAAAAACCCAAATTAAAGGGATCAAATTTTTAACATCCCCATTGTTTAGGATTAAAGTAATTTTTTCTATTTTTTTCTATTTTCTTATTTTGAAAATTTTATATAAAAATTTGTTTGCACAGAAATAGAATTGGCCAATTTCAAGACTATTTATAAAAATATTGCAGAAATATTTTCTTTAAAGAAATAAAATCCATGTTTAGACGATCTTGTACTTTTAAGGTTCACTTCATATGTAACAGTAACACCTATTTTATCAGAAAAAATAATATTTTATAAGTTTATTTGATCACATGGACAAGCTATCGAGCATTAGCCAAAAGAAAAAAAAAATGCATGCAGAAAAAACTTTTTTTGAAATGTTTGATTCTAAGTGAATCAAGGTTATACAGTTATACTTTCATTTACAAGATTTACGAAAGTTTCATCAAAACCCCTGAGTTTTGTGATATAACACTTCACCCCTCTCACACTTGTATCAACATTCAAAAGAAGCCTATCAACACACTATCTACAGAGCTCTCAGATTGTACTCAATGGCCTCCCTCTTCTCTCTCTCACTCATACTCCTCTCTCTCCCATCTTTCTTGTCCATAAAAGCCGAAGCTCAAGGGATCAAATCGGCTCCCCTTCTCGACCTTGTACTCAGAGACTACACGCTCCACTTGTACAACAACACTTTCAAAACAGGTGCTGTACAAAACATACATTTGCCCTTGAATCTCTCCGGCATACAAATTAAAACCGCGATATTCCGATGTGGAAGCCTTCAAAGGTATGGTGCGAAAATTAGCGCATTTAGTTTAAACCCCGGTTTAAAGATTCAACCTTGTGCAGAGAGAGTTATTCTAATCACCCAAAGCCTTGGAAACAATTGGTCTTCTATATATTATGATAATTTCGATTTAACCGGATATGAATTTGTTTCTCCGGTTTTAGGCCTACTAGCTTATAATTTTAAACATGGTAATAATAAAAATAAAAATGTGTCTGATCCATTTGAGGTCGAGATTTTAGGTACAGATAAACGGATTTTTATTGATTTTGGGAGAACTCAATTGAGAAAAAGCAAAATGGGGCTAATACCATTGTGTGCGAGCTTTGGAAAAGACGGGAAAGTTGTAATGAAAAATATGGTTGCGCCAAATGTGTGTGCTACCAAGGGTGGTGGGCATGTTGGGTTGGTGGTCGAGTCGCCATTGGTGCCCGAGAGGAGGCGAGTGAAAGGATTGAAGATGGCGTTCGGGATTGCCATTGGAGCCGCATTGGGAGCTTTTTTATTGATTTTGCTATTAATTGCTCTATTTGTGAAGGGGAAAAAGAAGGCTTTGATGGATGAAATTGAGAGAAGGGCTTATGAGGAGGAAGCTTTTCGAGTTGTAAATGTTGGGAATGTGAGGGCTCACTTGGGTAATGGGACTTAATTGCAACTCCTTTTCATGTAATTTTTATTTTTGTTATTATTTTTTTCTTTTTGGTAACTTTAGCTTCAAAATTTGTTGAATTACTTATCATAACGTATCCATCAAGTTCATTGGCTTCAATAATTATTTTCCCCTTTAATTCAGGAATATTGATGTTTTAAATACAATTGATTTCTAAGTTATTCTTTTTCCACTGGCATTTACAATTATATTTTCAAGGAAATGCCCTGGAAGTTTTGTGATGGGGAGTAATTAAAATTTGGAATGATATTTTATACATATTGCTTACATTTACGGATACATAGGAGAGATAGTGATTTTTTATTATATTGTTGATTTTTTTTTCTTATATGTCACTTTTCTTTCCTATGTATCAACAAATGTATAAAAATATGTAGAAAATTACTGCATACAAGTATGTATAAAATCAAACTCTTTAAAATTTTAGATGACTTTAACATAATAATACAGTTACTACATATTAATTTCATAGTATTATGTTTTGTCGGCTTTATGCGATGTAGTCATAGACAATTTAAGAGCACCTCGACTAATTTTATTTCAATTATGATCAAATAAAAATACTACGCAAAAATGAAAAAACTAACAAGGGCTATATCCTTTAATTCTAAACCAGAAGCTCCAAAGATGTTGCATAAAGTGAATTAGCTTTTCACCACACTATTTGATTGAAAGGAAATTAAATATAATGGGAAAAATTATTAAAGATGAGATGAGTGCTAACGTGCCATCGAGTTTACTTTTAAAAAAAGTCAATAAATACTTTAATGGAAGCACGCCTTGTGCCAACATAATTATGTCAAGAGACCCTCTAAATAATTTTAAAATGAGTCTGTTAAGATTCAATTTCTAGCAATGAACTGGTGAGCTTTGAGCTAAAAACATACAATTGTTGTCACCGAGTTTTGATGAAAGTGTAAAAGTGTAACTTATGCACTTGGGGGGAGGGGGGGATTGTTTCATGAGCCGATTGGTTTGCCAACTATTGGGTTCTAGTCAGCCCGATTCTGTTAAACAATCAAGAGAAATACAAGAAACAAGAAAAAAGAGGAGGAAGGAGAGGCTAGGGTTTTAATCATACTACATAATTATGTTGAATAAAAAAAGCAATTTACCCTAAATGCATAGAGACTATATATATAGTCTAAACAAAAGAAACTAAAAAGACTATTTTACCCTTAATAAACAAAATAACACTATATTTTTTAACAGATTCTAGTGTAAAATGAGTTGAAATTGTACCTCGATTTATTAAACTCATAACTTGCGAGCTGGCCCGATATTACATTGTATGTATCTCAGTCTCTAAAAAAGAAGCTAGTGAAAAGAAACGTTTCGTGCAAGAGAGAATTTTTCCGATGACAGTTTTATACAACCGATGTGGCATATGTGATACATTTGATACATCCACATCATATACAAGTTGCCACCAGAATATCCGAGTTGATCACAATTTTTATTAGAGTAAATTAACAAATCCAACCTTTTCTAAAAATTTTTTAGCAAACTATTTACCAAAATCAACTTGTTTTTATGAATCTGTCACTGTGAATAGCGAATTCATTGAACATAAAGTCTGTTGAGAACGGTGAGTTCATATTTTATCAATTGTAAAATTATTGCATCGATATAAAGCATAAACTTGTCAAACACGAACCTTTGTTGCCAACGCTGGATTCATGAAAATAAGTTGATTTTGGTAAATATTTTCAAAACATATTGAATTTGGTTAAATATTTTAAAAACATATTGAGTTTAGTAAATTACTCATTTCTATCCTTCTGCCGCAAGGTGGCCTACGAAATAAAGCTAGAAAGAAGCCCAAAACATTTAACGGTAATGTATACATTATACACACGTATTTGGGTTGTCCTTTTTTCTTTTAAAAAAAAAAAAATCCATGAACGTAACATAACCAAATAATCATTTGAGTAAGCTTTAATTTGGAATGTTGCCGTTTTTCACAATTTCCTTTTCAAAACAGTTTTCAAAATTAATTTTAAAAATGGGTATAATTTTAGTATATAATAAATAAATTTTGAAAGTTAATTTGATAAATAGTATGATATTTAGTAAAATAGTGATAATTTATTTTTAAAATACAAAAATTTGTGTATAGAGAATGCAATAATTATAATTAAGATTATTTTAATTAGTAATTAAAAGCATAATCAGTTTTATAAAGCACCTCTGAGCCTGCTTCTAAAATCACTCCTAGAAAAGCAAAATCAAGTTAGTAAAAATATGTATTTTAAATTTTATCAAACACTACACATTACAATTCCCAAAAACAAATAAACAGAAGCAAAGTAGAAAAACAAACAATCCCAAACTAGGCGTATGCAGGCCTCTAATATTTCAATTTTGATATAGCTGTGGAAGGCAAATTATGAGCTCTAGAAATAAAATATAACAATATAAAATTATAGCAATAATTTTTTAATTACATATATTAGATGCCTTGATCCAAAAATTTATCTCTTACTATTAAACCAAATTTGGGCTGTCGGAGTCTTAGTTCCCAACTATTTGTATAGATTCAGTATATATTTTATCAGGGTTTAAAAAAAGAATATGTTTTATCAGTAAATGTAAACTGTTCCCCTACCTTAAATGGGCCGTAATTATTGGGCTTAAAGCTTTGACAGCCCAACCCAATTAAATCCTTCCCGCAATTGTACTTCACTGTAACTTTCCATTCCCGGGAAAATTACCAATAATAATCTCTCTCTCTCTCTCTCTTTCTCTCTCTCCGAGCTCAGCTGCGACGGGAAATGGCGACGTCGGCCTCTTTCAGCTTGCCAGTCACATCCCCATCACTGCCGCGTAGGATCAATCGTACTGTATGTTCCGCTATTAACAGCAGAGCCAAGATTCCGATGCCTCCGATAAACCCTAGGGATCCGTTCCTGTCGAGGCTCGCCTCTATCGCCGAGACGTCGCCGGAGAAGCTCATCAACCGCCCCACGAACTCTGATATGCCGCCGTATCTGGACCTGTACGACTCCCCCACGCTCATGGCCACTCCTGCTCAAGTAACTCACTCTCACTGCTTCTCCTCTCTTGTATGTATGTATGTATGTATGTATGTATCTATATATGTATGTACATGTGTGTATGTATGTATGTATGAATTTAGATGTATTTGCGTTTATGGGCGCTGTTATTAATTCAGAAAATGGAAATGGATACGCTTTGGATCCAAGGGTGGATTCAGAAATTTTAACAAAAGCATTATGCAAAATGTGTCTAAACATGATTTATTTTCTCTTTTTGTAGGTTTCCTAGTAATTATAATACTTCTAGGAAATTAGATTCTAGTCTGAGTTTCGGAAAAGAAAAATCCTGTATTGTAAGCGGGATACAAGAAAGCTGGATACATAGGGCGAAGAAAGTTTCCAGATAACTTTGTCTAGGGGTATGCTTGACTGCTGAGGTTCTTTGTGCTGAATTAGCTTTTATCTTCAACATTAGGGTTGTAAATGAAAAGGGTGCTCTAGAGATATTGGTTAAGAACTTGACTCAAATTGTGTTGTTTTATAAACTAACAGGTTTAGGGTTTAATTTTGGGGCTCATTCCTTGAAATTTCTGCCTTGGCTTGGCCATTTACTCTTTATGTAGGCTCGAGAGTGACTTGCTAGCTATACGTTAATATTTGAGCTATTTCTTTGCAGAAGAACCCGGGTAGGTGTTAATATTACAACTCGTTTGCTGAAATGTATTTGTGATATCCCTGTCATCTTGTGAGAAAATACCGAAGTAGTAGTTTATAGGTTTGGGTTGTATTAATGTTATTTTTAAGTTAGGGGTGTAATTGAAAAGGGCTCTTGGGGCTACTAACTAGTTGATTGCTAGCTCTTGTTAAGAGCTTGGGTTGACCCTATATGTTTTTTAAATGAACAGGGCTAGGGCTTATTTTAGTGCGCGTTTAGTAAAAAGGTCTTGGAAAGTTTGCCTTGGCTCAGTTTGCTTGCACTTTTTAAGTTTATATAATCTGAGTAGTTCACGAATTACTGGTTAGAGTATCGTATAGGAACAAAAATAGATCTTTATTTTAGAGCTCTAGAGAACCCACTTTTTTTTTACTTGCTTACACTTTAATATCTCAGAAGCTATTTATTAAGAGCTCAGCTCGTGATCAATTCGCTTCCTAAGCAAATGGGTCTGTGGCTTATTTTATTGGCACGCTATGCTTATGAGCAGCAGAGTCAACATTCTGATGCCTTTGATAAACCTTAGGGACCCGTTCCTGTCGAGGCTTGCCTCTGTCGCTGGGGCGTCGACGGAAAAGCTCTCAACCAGTCGACAAACTCTGATATGCCACTGTAACTTGACTTTATGATTCCCCCATGTTCATGGTCACTCCTGCTCGAGTAACTCGTCATTTCCATATCTCTTGTACGTGTCTATGTATGGGTGATGTTTTAATAATGAAGATGCTACGTTAAGTTGGATGGGTGGGAAGATTAAAGACTAGTTTGGGAATGCTAGGGCTTTTGATAATCTATTTCTCAGAACTACTTTTCAAACTTGATTTTAAAAGCGGGTAGAATCTTAGTGTTTGCTAAATAAATTCTAAAAGTTGCAAGTAATGTGGTGTTTGGTAAAGTGGTATTTTTTTATTGTAGAAAGACAAAAATAGATATGTATGATAAATTTTGTAAATATAATTCAGGTTACATGGGTAATTATATATATGGACAGACGGCCCAGTGCATAAAGCTACTGTATTTCGGAATTTGGGAGGGTTTGATCTACACAACCTTGCCCCTGTTTCTAGAGAGGCTGTCGATGGGAAAACTCATAATCCACAAGTCGCAATGGAGGAGTGCATGACTCTAATCCATAGAAATTCAAATTAGGGTTTTAAACACCACTAATATCAATTTTAGGAGAGATTAAACATGAAGCAACTATAATAATCAGATGTCATGTAAATAAGCCATCTCAATGAGGTAATTGGGGTAATTATGTATATGAATGGCCCATTGCACAAAGCTCTCACATTGCAGGATCTGGGAGGGTCAGATATACGCAACATTACCCCTTTCCAATGAGACGAACACGTGACCCTAAAGTCGCAATGGAGGTGTGCATTTGTATGTTTGACTGCACAGGTCCTATACTGAATTAGCCTTTATCTTCAAACATAGGGATATGAATTAAATGGGTCCGTGGGGTCTCTCTAAGAGCTCTTCTTGAACCTTACTGTTTTCTGAACAAACAGGTTTATGGTTAATTTTAGGGCTTGTTTAGTATAGAATCCTGGAATTCCCGCCTTTGACTTGGCTTATTTATACTTTATGTTGGCTCGAGAGTAACTCGTGGGCTATTTGTTAAGATTTGAACAGTACTTCTTTGCAAACAAATGAGGCTGGGTATTGATGTTACAGCTGTTTACCGAAAGGGAGCTTACACCCCTATTTTTTGATATTCCTGATTTATGTTGGGATCCGAAAAATACTGTAGCATGGTTGTATAATTCTGATGCTTAAATTATGGAGGTAATAAAAATGGGCTCTCGAGGCTACTAAAGGCTGGTTTGCTATTATTTGAGAGCTCGGGTAGATCCTATTTGATTTCTAAATGAACCAGGCTAGGACTTATTTTAGTGTTCGTTTAGAAAAAGGGGCCAGGAAAGTCTGCACTGGCTCAGCTTGTTTTCTGTTTTATTGATTAGAAGTTTTGTTTACGAAGAGGATTAGAGCTTGATTTTAAGGTTCTAGAGAGCCCATTTCAGTTCATCTTGCTTACACTTTTAAATTGTAGGCTCGAGAGTAACTTGGAAGCTATTTGTTAAGAGCTTGACTCGATCTTGTTTTGCTTAGTAAGTGAATGAGCCTAGAATTTATATTTACTTTGTTTAGCAAAGGACCGAGCTAGAGCCTAGTGAAAGCTCAGCTCAACTCTTCTAAAACCCTACTTTTCACTGCCAATTTCAATTTTGGAAGCTTAAAGTCACCGAAGCGGTAGTTATAAGATATGAAACGTAGAAGATTGTCAAGTTGTACAATTAGTGGATACATTGAAGGCAGTTGGAATAAAATGAAATAGTGGAAGAGTGTCAATTCAGGAATCCACTTGGTGTGTAGACTCTTTACCCTTATATATTTGCTAAGATGTTTCTATATGGGAGTTATTTTGCATATGTTTTTTTTCTATCAAGCTAGGCTTATCATCTGTGTGACTTAATCTAACGAGCAACTGTATACACTTTCCCCTTTCATTTCAAAAGTAAGTCAATCCTTTGAAGCATCATCTTTTAAGGGAAATTAATGATTGGAAAATGCATCCTTTTGACAGGAGATATACGGACAGAGTTTAACACCATTTTGTAAATGGGCAATTATCAAAAGCAACCCCAATGTTTTACCTTTTATCAATTTAGTCCCAAAGTTTTAATTTTATCAATTTCATCCCCGAGGTTTCAATAAGTCATCAATAAGGTCATTTTACCATATTTTGGACCATTTTGTCCTTGACTTTAAAGATACTTTATATTAGAATAAAATATTTTTCATTTAATTGATTTTACACTAGAGAATTAATTATTTAATAAATTGAATTTTATATATTTGAAATAATGTATTATTTCTCTTTTCAATAGAAAATATTATCAAGGGAATTATATTATTTTTTCTCATTTAATTATTTAGTGATTTATTGACCAACAAAGCCTTTTATTGTTAACTATCTTACTTATTAAACTATATACATAAATATGAATATTTAATCATAATTAATTTACAAATTAGTTTTTTAATCC
>MKEJ01018603.1:6921-19107 GCA_001753735.1 Embelia ribes
TTCTATAAAATTTATAAAAAAATGCTAGAACTATAAAAATATATTTTCTCGAATCTTAACTAGGTATTTATAATTTTTGTGAACAAAATTATTTTTTAAATAAAAAATTATAAATAATAAAATTTTCCATTAAGAAGTTAACTATAACATTTATGAAAAGTTTCATAAAAATATAACAATATAAAAAGACTGATGTAATATATTTCTCACTCAAAAATTTTCATTTGAGAAATTAAATATGAGAAGTGAAATACTGTAGTGAATGCTTTTAGGCCTACTTTGGGAATGCTAATGCTTTTAAAAATTCGTTTTTTAAAGCTGTTTTAAAAAATTGATTCTAAAAATGAATTAATCCTAATATTTGGTAAATAAAATTTAAAATCTACTTTAATAAAAGTACAATGTTTGGTAAAGTAGTGTTTTTTATTGTAAAAAGTAAAAAATAAGTATATATGAGTAATGTAATAAATATAATTGAGATAATTATGATAATTAATAGAAAAAAAAAAACAAAAGCCCTTTTTCAAACTATCTCTAAGGTAAATTCCAAGAGAATTCTTAAAAATACAGAAATAAATTATTAAAAATAAATATTTTAGTCTATTTGCTTAATAAAAAGAAGATATCAATCGGATATCTCATCTTATAATTTCCAAAACAAAAACGAAAAGAAACATGTAACAAAAACGAATTAGTGTCGTTAGTATTTGTTATTTATGATATTTTGATGGGTAATTAGTGCAATTCTATTTAATTTAATAAAAAAATGCCCCCTCCATTTTCAAAACCCTTGAAAACCCTACTTTCCCTCGCCCAGATGAACTCAAACCTCAATTCCCAGTGAGACTGAGCGTATGTATATACAACTACTACACCTATAGATACATACAATCTATACATACATACATACATATCAGGATGTTGAAGCCGGCGGGTGCATTCAGGATGACGCCGCACAAGGTGTCGGTGTGTGTGTTGCTGCAGATCTACGCGCCGCCGCCGCAGCCCTCGCTGTCGTTCCGCTTCTCCTCCGTCTCCCAGCACAACTCCCTCGCCGTCTATTTGATCGCTCTCACTAAGGTTGAACCCTAATTTTCAAACCCCCCCTTCTATTTGTTCAGTTCAGTTTCTTGGTTTGTAATGTTATACTGTGATTTTTTTGCAATTTAAAGTTCATTGTAACTCGGGCCGAGTTTAGCTTGTGGTTTGCATGGCATCCAAATATCGTTTATTGGTTGTGTTTAAAGGTTTAACTTGAATGTTTATTTTTATAGGTTAGGGACACACACTCCTTCTTCATTAGAGCATTCCCACCTGTCTTTCTAAATCACATTTTCTACCCATTTGATTCCTCAAATGAGAAATCAAGAGGGAGAAATGTGCCACGCCCATGTTATATTTCTCATTTTCTAGAAAACTTTATGGAAATGCTACATTAGATTTTTCAATGGGTTATTCACAATTTCTACATTAAAATTTTTTTTACAAATCTTATAAAAAGATTGGTGTGAACAATTTCTAAAATGTGGATTTATAGTGGGAGAAATGAGTTTTTAGAAAATGGGATATAGAAATTAAATGAGAAATGCTGGGAATGCTTTTACAATCTGAGAAATGCTGCTGGGTAAGGCTCCGTGCATGAGACCACCCTGCAATGCGGGAGCTTTGCGTAATGGATTGTTCAATACATACACATATCTATATCTATATCTAGAATTGGAAGAGGTTAATATGAACTTCAGAAATCTAAAGAAAATCCTGCTGGACCTAACTACGGCCCTTGTAACCTTTCCCTAAGAGTTGTCTTCATTATTTACTTGTTTTACTACTGCAGTGTAATACTAGTGCTGATTATTACGTATTGGTGCAATACTGCAATTGCTTTTTCTTGTAGTCTTCTGATGACATCATAGAGCCAAAGCTACAAGAACTACTTGCACAGCTGAGGGAAGTTTCTTGTGAATTAAGTCAATGGTTGGGTGATCATTTGACCAGTAGATTGTCATCATTATCATCACCTGATGACTTATTTAACTTTTTTGGTGACTTGCGAGGTAAGTTTTTTTCTATTTTCACTTCTGTCCTCATTTTCTTATTGCTATTAATAGTTGTAATTGTAATTTTTAGCTTCTGTTGTCCATTTTCACAAATGAAGATATTACGTTCTTGTTATATGATCTTGATCAGGTTTCCTTGGTGGACCTGATTCAAGTGTTTTGGATGATGACCAAACTGTTTTGGATCCAAACAGCAACCTAGGAATATTTCTACGTCGTTCCATACTTGCTTTTAATCTTCTATCTTTTGAGGTACTCTTTGAACATGTTGCCCAACACAATATTGTTACCTATTCATATTGAGTTAGCGCTAATGAATTTTGTCAGGAAGCTGACAAATCTTAGAGAGTGGGGTGGGATATGATATTTAAGAGCTGAAAAGGTTTTAAAACTTTAGAAGCATCTTAAATGTCTGTTAATCTGTGTTACACAGACCATATAGTAGTTATGGCTATTGGCTATGTCTTTATCTCAGCAAAAAGAAAAAAAAAAAAAAGAAACATCTCTCTCCCCATTTATTCTTGTGAGTTATCATCAGTGTATCAACTATAATCCCATATCTAAGAAATTAACAGGAATATTAGAAAAAAGTTTTCCTTTATATATAAATTGATCCAATAAGTTTGAATATGTTCATAGCATATGTGTAGAAAATATGTCATTTTGTGTTTTTGCTTAACTTGCAGGGTGTTTGCCACCTTTTGACTAATTTAGAGACATATTGCAAGGAGTCCCTCAAAAGTTACGATCATTCTGCTCACATGGATGGCTCTAGTGAGATTATGGAATCATTATTGGAGTATGAAAACATGGATTTGGAGAATTTTGGTAGTGGGAAACTTATCAAAGAAAATGATAATATAAAAAAGGCCAGTGAGAGCATACCATTTCACAATCATGCACCAAAAGCTCTTATTGGGTTGGTTGAAGGTACATCTAATATTCTAATCGTGAACAGTAAATTAGAATATTTTTATTTTCGGTTTTGCAAACTAATAGAATATTTTTATTTCACGCATTTGTTAATAAATACATATGATTAACATGTCACAATCATAGAAAGCGGAAAATATATTTTCCATTTTTTCCCATTTGGTCTCTAATCGCAAAAAGTGAGGTACTTTGGCAGTTAAAGGTTTTAGTAATTGATGATAAGAAAGGTATTTGCTTTCAGATTTTGAGATTTATACTGGTTCGGAACTCAAGAAGAATGATAAACGGAGACAAGTTAGCCCCTCAGCACACCTTTCAATTGATTCACTGGAAGTGGTGGACCCCTCCGTTGGGGTTAACCTACGAACAAATTTGCAGATTCAGGGGTACCTACAGGAGCAAGCTGATGCAATTGAAAAGTAAGTGATATTTCGAGTTGTTTCTCAAGTGATGTCCGGGACTTACATCAAGGGACATGAAAAAACTTTTTTAAATGCAGAAAAGGAAGTTATTTTCCAATGAATGCCTTTGAATCTGTTCTAAAACAGATCCAGAAGCTGGCACCTGAATTACATCGTGTAAGTTAGCCTTCATATTGTGGTGGTTGTTGCCATCTGTTTATTTCCATCAGCTCTGGAATGGATTTGCTTAATCATGATTTATATTAATTTTCATTTGCACTTTGCTGCAGGTTCACCTTTTGCGTTACCTGAATAACCTTCATCATGATGATTATCCTGCAGCTTTGGAGAATCTTCATCATTATTTTGATTACAGGTAAACCATAAGCACTTTACCCAACAGACCACCTCCGCGCATGCACATAAACCAAAAGAAAAGGATGAACAACTCTTTTAGGCTCCAAATTGGAGAATCCCCATTTCATTTATCTTCAGATTGTGTATTCATGTAAATATTCAGATCATTTTATTTAAATATAAAACAATTTATTTGGTAGTTCACTAGCATTTGGGCCCGTTGAATCGGATGGAATGCTGGTGAGTCCTAGATCATCTGGTGCAGGCTAGTCTAGACTAATGTTTCTGAACTAATAATAGACCCTGTCCAATTAAAAGGTCACCCATGACAAAAAGGCTTCCACCTAATTGGCAAAGGTTAAACCATTCAATGGAAGTTTCTTTGACACATAGGTACCTACCTCCCTCAGAAACAGCCAATGTACTCAGCGCGGATTCTTTGAGTTGAAATGTCATAGAGTTGCCTGTCACGTGTCATTCCTGAGACATTATTTCTTTTTTTATTGCTGTTCTTTTGTGTGAGTAAGGATCCGTTTTCTCTGGATATCCTATACTTTTTACACTGCCAAGCAAAATGCTTATTTTCTTCCATCTATGTTAAGTTGCTGTTGTTTAACTCTAAATGACACTTAGAAAACTTGTTATAAATTTCTTATGTGCAAGTATTGTTATTTAAAGTGCAGGGATTGAAGGAGTTGATCTTGTTCCACCTTCATCACCTGACTGCAACAGATACGAAATTGCTTTACTGTTTTTGGGGATGATGCATTTTCACTTTGGGCACCCGAGGCTAGCTTTGGAGGTATACTTATGTTGATTTGGCCACCTACTCCTGTTTGCTCTTTGCTATTGGCGCTTTTTGTACTGTCAAAATTCTCTGTCTAGTCATGCAGTATCTAACATGTTCTGGATTATTGTACTTGTTCTTATTCAGGTTTTAACTGAAGCTGTTCGAGTTTCACAACAGGTAACTTCTTTGTACAATTTTGTCATAATCTTAATTCTTTCCCTTCTCTACGTAATCTTTCTTCTTCCAGAAGTTAAATGTTTGTATACATTTATGTACGATCATATTGAGAAAGAAATTAGCATAAAAAGATTCCCTTCCCCTTTCGACTTGAGTCAACAGAATTTGCTCCACCACTTTATTCCCTAGTTTCTGGTCATGTAGTTGTTTTTGAGTTTCAGTGAAATTCAGATGAATAGTTTAGTAGCACACGTAATTATTAATCAATGATGACCTGTTGGTGGTTCAAGCATACTATATAACTTTTATTTGATTTCTAGTTGCACTTTGATTGAACTATCACATGTACCATCAGGTGAATTTTCTGCTCACTTTTTTCTTGGAAAGCTTTTGAGGCTCACACTTTTTTCTTTGAATCACGTGTTCTGCAGAACGGTGATGATTCCTGCCTTGCATATACGTTAGCAGTTATATGTAATCTGCTCTCTGAAATGGGTATCTCTAGCATGTCTGGAGTTCTTGGAGCTTCTTACTCACCAGGGACCCATGTCGGTGCTTCAGTGTCCATTCAACAACAATTGTTTTTGTTGCTAAGGAGATCTCTGAAAAGGGCAGAATGTTCAAAGTTGAAGAGTTTGGTTGCTTCCAGCCATATTGCAATGGCTAGATTTGATTTAACGGTAATAATTTGAACCCAATTTTTTATGATCTCTACTTGGAGATTTTTCTTCTGCCAACCATGTAAAGGCTGTTGTCCAATACTTAATGTGCAAGGCATTTATCTAGTGAAACTGTTTCATGTCCCCTGCATTACTTATCATAGTAGCAGGATGCAGTTTGTGGTGGATTCCTTCCTTTCCATCTGCATCATGTCTAATGTGTCTATTTGAATGTTTGTCGAATCTTCATGTAGAACTGGTGATTCAACGTATCATCATCTGATTTTCTGGGTACTACTTTAATTTTTTACTCCAATTCAGTGATTGATGAACTTATATTCCAGCTGTTTGAATAGAAGTTTTGAAACATTTAAAAATTCATTAAATTTCCTTTTGGTATCCAAAAAAGTAGAAAAGAAAGTATACTAGTTGTTCAGTTGACCAATTTTACTCTCAAATTCAGTTAAACTTATTATGGATTCTACAAGTTGAGCTGGATGGTCGCATATTGATTTTTGACAATACTTTTGATTTGACCACTACTCCAAAAGGAAGCTAGTGCTGGTAGAGTCTCTTCTTTTAAGATTCTTGAATATATAAATTAGTAGAGGATTTCATTCCAATCTGTTCTATTTCAATATATACTGTAGAACATTGAATTCTATGATGTCCGGCAATATTTTGAGAGAGAAATGTCTGTTACACATTATGATTCATGTTTACTTTTCTACAATGATTTGTCACTAGTAGAGGATACCATTCCAATATGTTAAACATATATTGTAGTAAACTATAAGTTATATGATGTCTGGAAATAATTGGGGAGATGATAAGTTTGTTACACAATACAATTAATATTTTTTTTACAATAAATTGTTAATTTGTGAATTACCATAGGAATTGGTGCACTGAGGGGGTCGGATATAATCATGTAAATGAAAAGAATATTGTACTCTATTATGTTATGCAAATTCTTTTGAGGAATATTTTCTCCTAGTAAAAGATTTAATTTCTTTATTATTTTTCATCCTTACAATTGTAAGAATTTCCTATGTTTCACCCTCATGATTTATTTTCCTTACTCTTTTTTGGCATCCTAACATCCTTAATGATTCAATATGATTTGTTATCATTTGCAGCATGTTCAAAGACCTTTGCTTTCTTTTGGTCCCAAAGCCTCCATAAAGCTTAAAACATGCCCAGCCAATGTTTGTGAGGTAGCTGTAGTAACCTTACAATCTTTTTACATTTGGCCTTCTATGAAAATTTAGATATATTCAGTAGATTGTTTGTTTTGGTGGTATGATTATTGCAGGAACTGAGGCTCAGTTCTCATTTAATTAGTGATTTTAGTAGAGAAAATTCTACAATGGGAATTGATGGCACATTTAGTGCAGCATGGATTAGAAATTTTCAGAAGCCAGTGGGTTCTTCAGTTTTCTCCGAAGAGAATGTATCTGAAAGAAAATCTGATGCTTTTCGTTTCCTTATACAACCAAATTCTATTCCTGGGTCTGTTCTACAATTAGTGGGTTCTTCATACTTGGTCCGTGCAACCACATGGGAGTTATTTGGAAGGTAGCTTTAACTATGTTTTCCAGGATCTCAAATGTTTTTTTTTCTTAGCATTTTTGCTAATATTGCAACATTTTTAGTTTACTGTTTCAATAGTATAGTCCAATCTTTTGTAATCCAGACCCCATATTTGTTTTATCTTGTGCGGAAGACATCTCTATGAATGGATTGCTAACCTAATTTTGTTTTGTCTTTTAATTCTGTTTAGTTCGAAGTCTGCTTTGATTTTTTTTTAATTTGTTCAGTGAACCCCTTGCTCGGATAAATGCATTGGTGCATGCAACTTGCTTTGCTGACTCATCGAGGTAATTGCTTGCGGAAATGCTCTGAGCTTTTATTCCCTTGTGTGTCTGTCTTTACCTCTTTCTGTTTTCGAAATTTATACCTGGTGCTGGTTTATTACTCACCTTTATCGATAACTCAAATATTCGTAATCCCTCTTGCTTATGCGACTTCTGCAGTTTGGCTGATGCTGCATTGGCATACTCCAAGCTTGTCCAACATCTAGCTGTGTATAAAGGGTACAAAGGTCGGTTACATGCTTTGAATTAGCTTTTTCTGCTGGTGGATTTTTATCCTGTCAAATAGAAAATCACCTTCATTTCTGTGAGAGGCTTGGCATTCAACATTAGTTCTCCTTCTTGGTGCTACTTTTCCAGACATTCATATGATATGGCTAATTATTTTTTCTGGCATCCATTTTAGTTACTAGTCCTGAAATTTTTAATCTTGGGTGTATTAATGTTGTCTAGTTGTTAGCTTACAAAGCCCGCTAAGTTATGAAGAGCCTTAGTCTTGTAAACTAATGCGGTGGACTGGAAGTTCCGAAATAAAAGAATGCATCTACTATTTATCTATTTTTTATTTTCCTTTAGGTTGACTTTACGTTTTGGATTGGCCCTAAGTCCTTGGAATTCATTTCTTTCTCGCAGGGTTGGCTTGATTTGGTTTTGATGATTTCTTGTAACAGGCTTATATGTAGGGGTGTTTGCGGTTCTGTTTGGGCGGTTTTGTAATAAAAATAGAAACCAAACCAATTAATAATGAGCGCTTCGGTTCCGTTTGGACGAAATCAAAAAGTAAAACCAAACCGAACTTATCGGTTTGGTTTGGGCGGTTTGATCGGTTTGAAGATGAACGAATCATACAACCAACAATAACTATGTCGACAATGACACTATATAAATTAGTAACATTTATACCTGTAAAAAAATATCTAAAACAAGTTTAACATAGTCAACAATATATACAAATAATATCCAAGTAGCAAAATACACTAATTAAAATTCAAAATTACATAATAAATAACCAAATATTTAAAGTAGTCTTAATAACAACCGTAAGAAATCTCCGCTAAGTAGCAACATTGAGCATTATTTTTCAATATTCACAATTTGTCCATCAACATCCATACTTGACATTTCTGTCACAACACAATAGACTATTTCAATTAGGATTTTGTTTTAGTGTATGTATTCTAGTTAGCACATATATATTATTTTTAATATGGCGGTTCCGTTTACTCCCAAAATAAAAAACCGAACCACTCATGTTCGGTTTGGAATTTTATAAACCAAACCAAACCAAACCATAGCTTATCGATTTGGTTTGATTCGGACCGTTTGATCAGTTTGGGCAGTTCTATGAACACCTCTACTTATATGGTCCTGAAATATGCGTGTCTGATCCTTATGGACTTACAGTCTGTATCTTTCAGTTTCTATTGATCTCAATTAAAAAGGAAAAAAAAAGTTTAGACGAGTACTTTTTAAAGGAAAAAAATGAAAGTAATGTCACATGAAAATTGTGTATCCCCTGTTCCTCCACTCTCTCTCTCTCTCTCTCTCTCTCTCTCTCTCTTTTGTGTGTGTGTGTGTTTCTCATAGCACGCTCATGTCTTGCTTTCTCACATTTCTCACGTTCATGTAATAAGATGTGGTTGTATCTGCAGAAGCCTTTGCTGCACTTAGTACTGCAGAAGAGAAGTTTTTGTCTGTCTCAAAATCTCGATTCCTGCTTCTAAAATTGCAGTTGCTCCATGAGCGCGCTTTACACTGGTAGGTCTTTTGAATGTGGTTGTTTCCTTCGGTTCTTTAAGGCTGTCAGTAACAAAATGATATTCGGGTTCATCATGCATAAAAATTATTTAAAATGTATCTTGCAGTGGTCATCTGAAAAAGGCTCAGGCAATTTGTGATGAGCTTGGGGTTATGGCCTCTTCTGTGGCTGGTGTAGACATGGAGTTGAAGATAGAGGCTAGTTTTCGCCATTCCCGGACATTGCTCTCTGCAAACCAGTTTAGCCAGGTCTAAAATTCCGCTCACAAAAAAGAACTCTGCTGTTGAGACGTTTATTGACTTTTGTGATGAATCCTTTTTTGAGTTTTTTTTTTTTACCCCAAATAATCAGCCCATTTAGTTATTTAGTGGAATCAGTTGTTTCAAATTCTGAGGTTGCTAAAACAATATGCAGGCAGCTGCCGTTGCTCATTCCCTTTTCAGCATGTGTTACAAGTTCAATATGCAAGTTGAAAATGCAACAGTTCTTTTGTTGCTTGCTGAGATTCACAAGGTAATGAAATGTTCATATTACCTAATGGCTCATTTGTAAGTAATGGTAACACAGACAAGGTAGAGACGGTGAAAATTGGTCCGCTGGAGGTCATTGATTGAAATTATGTGAAAACTATTACTTCATCCCAAAAAAAATTTCCTCTGTTAAAAAGTCAACATTTTGACTGCTAACTCATTAAATAAGCTAAAAAGCATTAAATGAGTTTTAAGTTTACAAGTTTGCCCTAATAAATGTGATTTTTGTGTATTGCAATTACCAAACACATTTAACTTGAAGGGGTAATTTAGGAGGTTTAAAGTTTTGTTAAACTTATTTTTAGAAAGTGGACCTTATTTTAGGAAGTACCAAAATAGAAATGTGGATAATTATTTTGGGACGGAGGAACAATACTTTCAGACCTAGAAATGGCTACGCCAAAGTGCTTTAGTTAAAATCCAGTTTTTTATGGTGTATATCTTTAATTATTGTGAGAAATTTACTTATGAATACCCTTTTGTCACCAGAGATCAGGCAATGCTGTTTTGGGGATTCCATATGCTCTGGCTAGCCTCTCATTCTGTCAGTCCTTCAATTTGGATCTTCTCAAAGCCTCAGCGACGCTCACATTAGCTGAATTGTGGCTTTTACTTGGACCAAGCCATGCCAAACGGGCTTTAATTCTCTTACATGGCGCTTTTCCAATAATTCTTGGTCATGGAGGTCTGGAGCTTCGTGCTCGGGCCTTTATTGCTGAAGCAAAATGCTACCTTTCTGACACAAATTTCTCAGGTACTTCTGATTATATGTTCTTGAGAATCGATTTAGTCCTTTTGAATTTCCTCGTGCAGGTTGATAAAAAGAAGTGAATTAGATTTGATGTGGAATCCACACCAAAAGCTTTTTATCTCCTCTCCCCCAACACATCTTCTCTCAACTCTCTTATAAAGTGGAATGGCTAAAACCGACAAAGCAAACCCGGAAAGAGATGAAGCAACTATCAGCATACTCCTAGAATTACTCCCCTCAACTAGCTACTGACAGCTATTTGTTCTATGTTCTTGCTGTAATTCTCTGCAGTTTTTGAAGATCCAGAGGTTGTGCTTGATCCATTGAGACAAGCTGCTGAAGAGCTTCAATGTTTGGAGGTCAGTCTTTTTCCTTTTTCCTCCTGTTGTTTCGTTTTCTGTAAGTAACTCTGTTCATGAAATGAAACCATCTTGTAGGGGTTGGGTTTGAATTCGAAAGGGTAAAACGGAAGGATGGATTACCTAAGCTTCTTAAAAAAGAGTAGTAAAAAATTTTGCTTCTGAAAGAAATCATGAGTTCTCCTCTTCTCTCGGAAATCCTAATGTTACTTTCATGCTTGCTGCTCACTATAAATTGACTAAAAATATAGGAATGGTTTGCGTCTGGTCTTTAATACCCCCACCATATGAATTTCCCGTCAATGATTCAGGTTTCACCCACTGTACAACCAACATGGCCAGTAACTGGTATTAGATCTCAGAATTTAACAGACTTATTATTTACATGGCATCTAATTATCATAGTTGTTCCATGTTTAGCTTCTCTTAAAATTGATATTGGTGGTCTTTAAAAGCCCTAACTTGAATTTCTACAAGTTAGGACAGTGCACCTCTCCATTACGACTTTTGGGTCACGGTTCGCTTCCTTATAAACAACTTTTATGTAAACAAGGTTAAAACTGTGTATTTCAGACTCTTCCTAAATTCTGCAAGGTAGGAATTTTGTACACTGTAATGTCTATGGAACTAACTTTATTGCATCCTTTGCCGAAAATGTCTCTTGTTTCCTGGATTTGAAAGTTAACATTTCAATGTTCTTTTTCGATGTTTGTTCATTGATTTAGAGTTCCTATTGCTTGGTTTTAACAAGGTGGCTAGTTTTGGTGTTACAGTATAACGAGTTGGCGGCTGAAGCTTTCTACTTGATGGCAACTGTGTTTGATAAGCTGGGAAAGCTGGATGAGCGGGAAAAAGCTGCTACTTCTTTCAAGGAACATATGATAGCATTCGAGAACCCGCAAGACCAGGGAGATGTTTTCTTCGGACTATACTAAAAGATCTATTAGAGATGTATATAATCGATGTTTTGTTGTAGAGAAAGTATATTACTGTATTAGTGTGGTAATATTATGCACAAGAACTTGTTACCGTAGTGTCGTGTACTTTTAGGTATGTATTTTAATTTTGTGCTTTGTCTACGAAAAACTATATACCTACTGTAATTTATTTTTATTATGTTTTGATTAATGTAGTAAAGTTTACTGTGATAGGAGAATATGTTTGGAATCAAACATGGGAAATGTCATATATCATCACGTATTTATTGAGAGCTTGGAAGTGAGTTTTTTTACTCTTATTTCTCCATACTGTGACAAACTCCAACTTCAAATCGCCTTTCTTTTAGAAAAAATAGAACTAATTTGTGTTTTGTGTGTAGAAATTTCTGGTAGACTGATTTTTTAAATATAAAAAGCTCATCCCAACCAAAATGACCTTTGCCTCAAAATTTATAAGCTGTGCAAAAAATTTCATACTTGGCTTAGCATGATTAATAAAATAGTTCATGCGGAATATAATTTAAATGATATCAAAGTCACATTCAAAAATATTGCACAGTTATAGGACAAATCATCATGCGTGAATAAACTGCTGATATAC
>MKEJ01018606.1:0-12309 GCA_001753735.1 Embelia ribes
CTCGAACCCCTTCTGTTCTGGCATTATTGTAGCTTAATGTAGGCGAAGAACTATCGGGTCGTGACACCAACCATCGCTGCCGCACACCACTACCTACTTCCACGCCGCAAAAGTTGAAACGTAGTACTGCGACTGCAACCATTACCCCACCGTGATGCTACCCTTACCTCGACTCCATCCTTATTGAGAATACCTCTTGTAATATTTGAAAGCCCTAATTTCAAATGTCTCTTATAATATTTGAAAGCCCTAACATTTGTTTTCTCATGCTTTGGATGTAATTCCTGAAAATATTGATATATACAGTGTGATGGGGATCTGCATTCGAAAGCTCTGACTTCGAATATATCTGGTGATATTCGTTTGTCCAATTTTCGAATGTAGGTCCGATCTACATTCAAAAACCATAATTTTGAATATCTTTGGTGACATTTAGTTGTTTAGGTTTCAAATGTATGTCCTGTAAACACTCTGACATATGTAATGCTAAGGCACATTTAACACTTCTGGTTTTGAATGCGATAAGGCTCATTTGAACTATGAGTAAACGAATGTACACATCGGGATTGAAAATTATGGTTTATCCAAATTTGTTAATATCATCGATATATGGGTTTATTGATATTCAAATATGTTCAAAACTTGTCTAATAGTGATAATATACAAGTATTTAAAAAAAATAAGTATAGTAATTGAACTGAAAATGATTTTTGAGTTATGTGGAGATGGAAAAAAAGTAGTAAAAGAGAGAGATAAATGTAGAAGAAGTTAAGATGTTTGATATAATAATGTTTAAGATTAAAGTTTAAAATGTTGAAAATAAATATAAAAGAATATATGAAAAGGAGAAGATGATTATTGAAGGATAAAACGGGTGTTGAAGATGGAGTGATTGAAAGGAAATGGACATTTTGGCAAATTGTTATTGTGGTGCCTTAGCATTTTTGTGGTGCTAAAAGAAAAAAAAATTGCTTATTTTATTTGTAGTGCTGATGACTCAAAATAATTTTTAATAGCATGATACTCGAAGCAAAGTGATATCTTTAACCATTTTCGCAGTGGAAATAAAATTGCCCCCCTAGAATTGGTTCCATTTTTTTAAGGAGGGCTTTTAGTGGCCTCTCAGGTATATCTTTGGGGTCATAAAATTGCAAAAGATATTAATCCAAATCAGAAGTAGACAGGGGGATAATACAAATATGCCCTTACCTTGTTAGGTATATGTCCCCTTGGTGCAAGCCATATAATTGCACGTAATACTAAACCATATTTCTTATAAGTTAGTGCTTTCACTTTTGTGAAAAGAAAATGGTAGGACAAATTTAATCCCCCATTTCAAAATAAGTGTGCTTTAAGTTTTATGCACACGAATATGAAAATAATTAAATATTTTTAATTCTAGTAATAAATAAATAACATTTTTCTCATTCATTAAATGTTTGATTTGTGTGGAATAGTTAAAATTTTAGAATGAATGATATAGGTAAAATTGAAAAAAATAATAATAAAAACATTCTTGGTTTATAAAACAATAATTAAAATGAAACAAGATTTTATTTTATTTTATGAAATGACACTTATTTTGAAATAAAGTGAGTATGAAATATAGTATTCTTTTTCTTTTTTCTTTTTTTTTTTTTTGCAACTTTTATATAAATAAGTTAGTTTGCTTATTATTATAGATGCATTCAACTTAAAAATTCTAATTTATTTAGATTAAAATAATAAATAAACCCAATTTAAAAACTAAACAGATAAATACTATCCAATTTTTCAAAAAATAAACTAAAAACTTAAAATCTATAAGGTGAAACCGCACAAAATAATAAATTTATATCTCTATTGTCGTACATATGAAAAGCATGTTAAGTGACGTAACCAAAAGTGGCTTTAAAATGAAGATAATTATAAAGAAATCAATAATAAAGCACCGACCCACGCGCGTAAGTGCGTTCATGCTCAGTATATACATCGTCAATACTGTATATATTATTCATATGTAAATTCAATCTCGAAAGAAACTTTTTATTTGACCATTAATTTCTTTTACCTTCTATTATTGGTAAGAATCATTAAATCAAGGAAACATTTAGAATGGATATATGATTAAATCATTTTAGGAATTTAATCTGGCTTGCCTGATTTAAGCTTATAAGCTTCAGTCCAACATTTTTTTTCATTTAAAAGTTGGACCTGGTTTTGATACTTAAAAAATTATTTTTATTTATTATTTTAGCCTAAATGAGTTGTAAGTTTTAAACTAGGTATATCCAAATTTTTTCTTAGATATAAATAATTTAGCTTATTTACTTAAAAAGCTGCAAACAAATAAACTCGTACAGTTATTTCTAATTCTAGCATAAACTATTGAATGTGTCTATCCCCATACTTGGAGTTGGTTCTAAGTCAACAGATCACCAAATGGGTACGAAAGAGCCTCAAAATTCAAAATTTTTTAAGACAGATTGACATGAGAGCGGAAGCTCGACAACCTATCTCGTAAAGGAACTCGACACCTCTTTTTTCTTCTAAAAAAACATAAACTAATATCATACGAGGTGATGCCTCTATCAATCGAATATCCAAAGGAAAAAAAAAGCTCTTGGGTATTGCTTGAAAAAAGCATAAATGAAGATTATAATTAATTATCCTCAATGAATAATGTTGTGACTAGCAAATTATAGTCGGTGAAAATTTTGGATGTCAAAAATCAAAATATTTTAGGTAAAATCAGGGCTGTATATCATCGGACTCTGTAGCTGTTGCAAACCATTACATAATTTATAGAATAAAAAATAATAAAAATCCAAATTAAAATAAAGTTACATGTGCAAGAATGGATGGAAAAGAACTCTTTCAAAATATATCCTCTCGCCATTCTAATCCATCATTTAATTATTGTTTCTAGAAATTATTATAATAAATAAATAATGGACAACAATTAATGAAAAAAGAAATGGCCAATGGCCAGCCGAAAAAGTTTATTTAATTGGACTTTCAGATCATCTTACAAAGCTTTGTTCCAATATAATTGGGCTTTGTTCCTATATAATTGGGTTGGATCATTTGCTAATCCGTAAATTACCCAAAATTTGAATCGAACACGACTCAAAACCAATCGGAAAATAGAAAGTTGGCGTTTAAAATTTTCTCATAACTAAATCTTGCATTTGCATAAAATTGCTTCATGTCGGTTTCTGTTAAATGACTTGTAATATGTCCGGAATGAAGGAGAAAATGGAAAAATTATTTTTCATTTAATGTCAAAATAAGATAAACGAAATTATTATTATTTTCTAATAGGGCATTGTTGTCTTTTTTTCATTTTCAGACTTTTGTCTCTGTGGGGATTAGAATCTTCTCTTCCCTTTTTTTTTTTTTATGGGTGTGGCTCAAACTAAATACTAAAATTATAAATAAATAATTTTGAAATTTTGAAACAAAAAAAAACTTGGATACTATATTAAGGGTATTCGCGGTTAGTTTTGGGCAATTTGTGACAAAAATTTAAAAGCAAACTAAAAGCTAATTAGAAGTTCGGTTTAGAGCAAATTGAAAAGTAAAACCAAATCAAACTAAACTAATATTTGACAGTTTGGTTTGAACGGTTTGACGGCTCGAGGATTAACAAAAAAATTTTTAAAAAAATAATGCAGAATGTGGAGCCTTCTGTATGATATGTATGTACTATATTTATATGTATAATATGTAAGTTGCATATTTATTAAATGTCAGTTGTTGAAAATAATTTGTAATATTTTGAGACTTTATTAATCAGCTAAAATTAAATTTAGAAAAATGACAAATGAGATGGGATGAGTAAATATTTATTTGGTTTTTTTTTTTTTGTATATATATGAATATATATTATTATTTTATAACTTTACGTATTGGCGGTTCAGTTCGAGTGTCGGTGTGTTCATTTTCCCCCCTAAAATTGCAAATTTGATCATTCATGTTCGGTTTAGTATTTTGTCAACCAAACCAAACCAAACCAAACCAGACCAAATAATTGTCAATTGGTTTGGTTCGATTTGCTTGCGGTTTGATTTGGATCGGGCTGTTTGATCGGTTTGGTGAACACCCGATACTATATCTAATATAATTGAAACTTGATGGACCAAATAGAATTTTGGTCCAAACTATGGGGACTGTAATTAACCCTCAAATTTTCAGAGCAAGGTTAGAACACAGTAGAAGAAGACACACGGAGCGCATTCCGTCGCGAGCGAGCGAGAGTGAGAGAGAGTATAGGGAGAGAGAGAATCTCAATTATCCGAAGAAGCCCTAGTTTCTCCCTCTAGAAATCCTCTCGCCGCGAGCATCAGAAAATCACCAAGCCTCACTCAAAATGGTGACTCATCCTCTATTTTTTTTGCAATTTTTTCATATTTTTTTTCAATTTTAGCGAAGAAGTTTTAATTAATTTTATGTTTTTTTTTTCTCGTTTTCATTATCTAATTATGGTGCTTCAATTCTGGGTTAGAGTTAGGGTTTCTTTGGAGATAGATCGATGCAATTCTAACTTGGTTCATTTGGTTTCAGCTTTTTTCTGGTCCAAAACAAAAATGAAATTGATGCATCTAGCTTATTACAGTTTATTGGCCATAACAACTGCGTAGAAGTTGGACAGCCAAATATAGTCAAGCTTTTTCGAATAAAAGTAGAAAAGCTTGAGCTCGAAAGCTGCAGCCTAACAAGCCGTAAATTTACTTAATTTATGTTGAAAATGATTTGTTTGTTGTTGTTGTGCTTAATATATGGGTTTGATGCTGAAAATCATATAAATTGTTCGCAATTTTGATATTTTGGCTTGTTTATTTATAAATAAACTGAGCATGGCAGTAAAACATGGCTCGTTAAATAAATGAGCTGAACACGAATAATTCATAGTTCAGCTCGGCTCATTTGTAACCCTAGTTGAGAGTCATGTAAGAGTAATTTATGTTGAAGGTGATTCTTTTCTGTGCTTAATATATTAGGTTGAAGTTCACAAGTTTGATATTTGGGCTTGTTCATGTATACATAGACCGAGTGTTGGCAGTGAAAGAGGGCTCATTAAATTAATGAGCCGAGCACAAATAATCCACGGCTCGGCTTGTCTCATCTGGGACCCCAATTGTGACTCGTGAGAGAGTGCAGGGAGATGGAGAATCTCATCCTTCCTTTGTTCTAATCTATAATTGTTGCGCTTTTGTTTGACTTTTAGCGAAAAAGTTTTAGTTTCTTGTATGTTTATGCTTGCTTTGATTATTAGTTTTCAAGGCTCAAATTTTAGGTAAGAATTGGGCTTTATTGGGTAAGAAATTGATGCACCTGTAGCTAAATTTGGCTTAATTTATAAATGGGTGTTAAAAATGATTCTTTTTTTGTGTTTATTATACTGTGTTGATGTTGACAATGAGATAGTCATGTCAGGTTTTTTATTGTTTATTCTCGTATTTATTATCTAACTTTTGAGGCTCAATTATAGGTTAGAATTCGGAAAGAAATTGACGGAATTGTAGCTAAATTTGCTTAATTTAGTGGGTTGATGTTGAAATGAGATAAAATTTCCATAATTTTGATATTTCAATTTTGTTATCTAATAAAAGATAAATAATAATAAATGTATTAAAATAAACCGGCTTCTTTTATGTTTATGCTAGTATTTAGTATCTAGTTTGGAGACCCAAATTGTAAGTTAGAAGTAGGATATCTTTGTAGATAAATCGGCAAAATCGTAACTTGATTTTCTTAATTTAGAACATTGATGTTGAAATAGGGGTAAGGTTGCGTATAGTAGACTCTTCCCAACCTCCACAATGAGGGAGTTTGTTGCACTGGGCTGTCTATAGATATATGTATAGAACATTGATGTTGAAAGTGATCCCTTTTATAATGCTTAATATGTGGGGGTTGATGTTAAAAATGAGATAATTTGTCCACACTTTTGATATTTCATTTTTGTTGTTTATGTCTTGTGATAATTGCAAGTTTCAATTTAGTAGCAAAGATAGGGTTAGTTTAAATCATGATTGAGTTTAGTTTGAAAAAGTTGCAGTTTATATTATCTTTATGCTTGTTTTTGTAAAATTTTTTGAGGCTCAAATTATAGGTTAGAATTAGGATTTCTCGAGAAGAAATTGACTCAATTGTAGCTAAATTTGCTTATTTATAGGTTTGTTGTTGCAAATGACCCTTTTGTGCTTAATATATTGGGTTGATGTTGAAATTAGATAATTTGCCCATATTATGTTTCAGATTTGTCATCTGTGTCATGTTGGTATTGCAAGTTTCATTTTAGTAGCAAAAATAGGGTTAATTTAGTCCATAGTTCTCAGTCAAATCTTAATGCAATTGTAGCTACTCTCTTTGTTTTAAAACTAAGAAAAAAAATTCAGTTTCTTTTATGTTTGTGCTCGTTTTCTTATTTAGTTGCCAAGGCTCAAGTTGTAGATTGTAATTAAGGTTCCTGGGAAACTAATCGAGCTATTGTAGCTAAAATTGTTTAATTTATAGGATTGTTTAAATGATCATTTTTTGTGCTTAATATATTGGGTTGAGGTTGAAAATGAGATAACGTGTCTACAATTTTTGTAATTCAGTTAGGTTATCTATGTGATGTTGATGATTGCATGTTTCATGTTAGTAGCAATATTAGTATTAGTTTACATCATGATTGAGTTTAGTCCATAATTCTCCCTGACTCTTGATGCAATTGCAGTTTTTTTTTAATTTAGTAGCAATGTAGCGATAGCTTTTTGAAGTTTTAATTTTCTTCGTTAATTAAACTGAGTTCATAGTTTCCCTTCAAATTAAAGTTGAAAGGTTTGTTAGCTCCAATTCTCTTAACCTTACTTTTTCTTTTTTGGGGAAAAAGTTGAACCTTTTCATTTTCACGTGGGGGTATAATCACTGTTAATACAAATCACATTTTGGTCATGTAATTTCATATTGTCTGTTATCTATCTCTTTTTTTACTGCTTGTATCAATTCTTTAAATATTAGTTGTCTCTTGTCTTCTTTTGCATGCGAAGAACAAGCAGGGAAGAGGACACCGCGATAAAGTTCAGCAGTTCATGACAATAACTGGATCAAGGTAACTGTAGTACGTTATTTTGGGGATGTTATTGAATTTTGGTATTTATTTGTAGTTTGATACAAACCTATGGTGACATGCATACCATCTATTTGTATTTCGTGGGTTCAATATGTTGTGGAGTTTGGGAAGAAAGACAAGAAGTGGGTAGTGTGATAGTGGAGCTAATTTTATTGTCAAGGCTGTGTATTTTTTCTCCCTAAATAATCCATTTTATTTTATAATGCGGTGCCACATGAGCTTTTATTTATGGAAAATCACGTTTCAACTACTTTGTAGAACAGTGTGGAATACCAAAATCATAAACTGTTTCAAGTCGATGCTGATTATCCGTCGCTGCTATCATTTTTCCTGTGGAATAAGTTTATCTTGAGCTACCTAGTTTCTGGTTCGCATAATATCTTCGTATTGAAGGATGAGGAAGTACGATTATTAATTGTAACCATCGGTAGTGATAGCTGTTCAAAGTTGATGGCATTTCAAAAAGTTGTCTCTGGATTGGTTTTCACGTCTAATCACATAAAGGCATTGAAAGAACATTTTTGGAACTAGAATGTGTAATTGACAGCTGAAAGTTTAGTAGCTCCAAGATTTCTCATAGGGAATCCTCAAGGTGCAGAAAGTTAAAGAATCTGAAGTGGTTCCTTTACTGTGTTAGAAATATGAAGTTGGTGTCCATTGTAGGATGAAGATGAACACAGATATTGGAAATTCAACAATACCTTACTTGGTTATTTAGCTTAGATATGCCTCTGATGGTTTCTAAGCTCATCTTCATCTCCCCCAGCTGAAGATGGATCTTATCTTAATCATTGTAATTGGAATTTTAAAGTCATCTTCAATACATGTGGATCATTGTAATTGGAATTTTAAAGTCATCTTCAATACAAGTGGATTTCTCCATTGCTAATGATATGTAGAAAATGTACTCTTTTTCTTTTTCATAATAGATGGGAAGTGCTTGATTTTTATCAGAGACTAGAAAACTTGTAGTGATGAGTGAAGTAGTGGTAATAAAGTTGAGTTATAATTTTCTTTAATTGAATAGGTGTCACTAGCTATGGGTATTTGCGCTTCCAATAGCACGAAGTGTCATCTTAGTGAGATACTCGGTCTCTGATCATCTGTCATTTGAAGTTGTCGAGTTCATGTTTAATCAAATGGAGTAATGATCTTCCCTTGGTTTCTTACATATATGTTTTTCAGTGAAAAGGTAGCCCTTCAGGCCTTGAAAACTAGCGATTGGCATCTCGAAGGAGCGTTTGATGTATTTTACAGCCAACCCCTGATTGCTAAATCATATACTAATAGTAGACATGTTGAGGAGCTTTACAACAGATATAGAGGTAAGCACTGGTGTTCCTGAGCAATCTTCTCCCTACATTCTCTACTAAAACCTTCAAATTATTTCTTCTCTGTCTCATGGGCATCTTGTTTTGAAAAACTTATTTGCTCGTCTAGCTTTTGAATTCTATATCGTTCTAAGACCTCCCATCTGAACTTCAGGTTCCAACTTTTTGGTGTCTTACAATTGCTTGAAGTCTGTTTTATGTCCTGTAGTAGAGGATATTATTGAATGAAGTGACAACTTAGGTGCAAATTATACAACAAATAAAGAAAGCCTTAAGTGCAAATCAAGGGGGAAGAATAAGTTTTAAACTGCAACTTGCAATAAAATCCTAAATTGATGACAGAATTTGCTTGTGTTTGTGCACTTTGCTTATGGAGAATTTAATGTCTCCTTTTGTTCGTAGCTTCTTGTACCCCTGAACATTTAAGAATCTATTGGCAGGAGAGAAGTATGGTATTCAAATAGATACTGTAATTTACCAACGTATAAGAAACAGCATTATTGATATGGTTACTACTTAAATGTTAATAGAGTTTTGTGATTTACAGATCCAGATGCCAACATGATTTTGGCCGATGGTATTTCACTTCTTTGCAATGATCTTCAGGTAGTTCCACCAATCTTTGGGCATCTTATTCATTGTGATTGATTGGTCATAGTTTTGTAAATTTGAGCTAAATGTGAAAGAGAAATATATCTCAACGAGATTTTTATTTCTAAAATCGAATCTAGGTGATGTGAGGCTCAGGAAAATATTTCTTCTTTGTTCCCTCAAGCTTTTGTAGTGGTCTTGAAACTATTTTCCAAAGAACCAATTCCTTTTGAAGAGGAAATCTTGCAACCAGAACGATAGAAACATGTTTGTCATTGGGGTAAAAAAAAGTCCATTGAAAGGATGCCTTCTGTGAAGTTTCAAAATTTCAAGTTCGTTCCTTGGACTAGAGGCAATTTTTCACACTGTTAGTAAATGCTACAAGCTGCCAAAGACAATCTTCAATGAGAGGGATAACTTTCCCTAAACAATTATTCCCATTTTTCTTGTCACTCGGTTCTTGTATGCAACTGCTTTAGCATGGTTCATTAACATGCAACTCTTTGTTGTCCTGGCAGGTTGATCCCCAAGATATCGTGATGGTATATACTTGTGTTCTTTTGAACTCTGTTACAGAATATGGATGCTTAATGAATCCTTTGAACTCTCTGTTCTAATAAGTTGTATTCCATTAGTTTTGGAGTTTTACTTGTAAGGCTAAAATTAAAAAGCATGAATGAGAATGCTTACTTCTTTGAAGTGGTGAGTTGGCATGATAAATAGCAGTTTTACATCTGTATGCGGCTGTGCGGTTACTTTGATGAACTGTGTTGAGAGGGGGGGCGGGAGCGGGGAACTGTGAAAGTTGCAGCTCAGGAAGGCAAAGGAAGTTCTATTCATAGATATCAAATTCTAAATGGATAAGCATAGAAAATACTTATAAATGTGCAGTTCTCTAAAAGACATTTTCTTCTGGTAAGGGATTGCATTTAGTTGCTAGTATTAAGTATTAACCCTCCAAAAAAAAAAGAAAAATTAAAGGAAAGTTCATCTCAATAGTAAAACATCTATGGAACCAGGATGAAGAGTAAAGAAAAGAAAATAATAGAAAACGAGTATTCCAATTTTTGTTTGGATATCCAGGAAAATTTGAAGGAAAAGATTATCTAAAAAATTCACCTTTTCCTCCATTATACTAGTTCTCTTCTTTTCTATGATCCCATGCTATTATCCTAACATCCCCCACCCACCAAAATTTTTCTCTTACTGCCCTTTTTGATAGTAAAATAACTCCAATTTTGTGTTTTAATTTTCTCAATGTTTTCCTTGAGTTTCCTTTTCTTTCCTATCACCATCAAACATGAGAAACTGTTTTTTAAAGAAAATGTTTTCTTTTCCTTAGCAATATGAAGGTTCCCACAGACAGATTTACTTTATTATTTGTGTTCCAAAGCTACACCCTTCATTATAATATATATAGCATTGGTAATTAAAGTATGCTGTTAACATGGTTAGTTTTCTTCAATGTAGTTGGTTCTTTCTTGGCACATGAAGGCTGCCACCATGTGTGAATATTCCAAACAGGAGTTTGTTAGTGGCTTAATGGCTCTTGGGTAATTTTTGATCCAGATCTACTCTCTATTTCCAAATTCCAACAAGTTCAGCAAGCAAGAATGGCATTAACTTTGCAAATTTATACTTTTCCATTATCAGGATAGATTCAGTGGAGAAGTTCCGTAACAGAGTTCAACTCATGCGTTCTGAGCTAAAAGATGAGCGTATGTTTTCTTCTGATGTTAATTTTTTGATATAAAGCAATTGTGTTACTTTGATGAACTCCATCTTATTATAGAATCTTAGTAAATATTATCTCCAATTGTGATTGTCCAGAAAAGTTTTGCGAGATCTATAACTTTGCTTTTGGCTGGGCGAAAGAAAAGGTATTGCCGACAGTCTTCGATTGCTAAACTTTCTGTATCGGTTAATGATGTCGGAGGTTACTTGAGAGTAGGTCATACTTCTTTGGACTTTAAATGTTTATAATATACCAAAAATAGCGAATTTCTCTGCTCTCTCTTACTCTCGGTCATGTGTTTCTTTTATGGGTTGGCTTTATTTATGAGAGAAATTAGATGTGGTTTTGGAGTTCATGTCTTACGTAGTGCAATGCGGTTAAAAGTAGTCAGTTTTTTGGCATTGGACATTGTAATACCTTTCCACCATAAAACTCTCTGTTTGGGTTGTACTTATTGATATCTTTTGTCAATTATAGGGTCAGAAATCTTTGGCATTGGATACTGCAATTGGGATGTGGCAGTTACTTTTTGAAGAAAAGGAGTGGCCATTAGTTGAACCCTGGTGCCAGTTCTTGCAGGTACTATAATTGGAGTACCCTGTTCAAATTATAAACTTAAAAATAATTAACCAGTTGCAATTATGATGCTTTATAGCATTGAACAGTTGAAGCAGTATTAATTTTGATTTAACTTATTGATCCTTGTCCTTATTGGATACACCAGCCCAAAATGTTATTGTTTTGTGTCTTCAAGTGATCAATTGCGAATTTGAAGTTTGTGATCTGCATTAAATGGACTTGTCAAATGTTTAATGTCATAATTCAGGTGCGGCATAACAAAGCTATCTCTAGGGACACCTGGTCTCAACTACTGGAATTTGCCAGGGTAAGATAGATTTATTAAAGCTGATGTACACTTATACATGTATGTCAATTCTAAATGTTTTCATCCTCTATGTGAGTGCATAATTTTTGAGATCTTTTAACAACTGGAAGGACTAAACATGATGTACAAGCCGTATGTGGCAAAAAAGTTTTTTCATGCACATTTCAGCTATTATATGGTTGCATACATATGCATAGCTAACAAGTCCAGTTGATAATCGTAGATGTCGTTATACATTTGGAGCAGTTTTATATGAGAGTGACAATGAGCATGATTCAGTGCCAATAACATTTCAGCTTTTATAATTCCAGACTCATGGCATAGCTAAAGTTTTTCATGTCGTCTGTGATGTAGACGGTGGACCCCACACTATCGAACTATGATGCGGAAGGTGCTTGGCCATATCTCATAGATGAATTTGTCGAGTACTTGAATGAGAATGGCATCATCCAGAAAGGTCAGTTGAATGATTGGAACCAGAAACACTGATGAGTTGCTGGTTTCTTGGCTTGTGTGCTACCGAGTGTCTGCTTTCATGGAATGAACTGTTATTGGCTACAATTCTCAGAGTCCTGTCTGTCTTTAAACATGAAAATATGAAGTATAATATTTTATTGAATTGTTGGTATTGTACTATTAGTCATGGAATTGTTGGTTTGGTATT
>MKEJ01018608.1:0-15074 GCA_001753735.1 Embelia ribes
AGGAATTAGGGAAAATTGCAAAAACAAGCACCAGTTAATCAACAACACCACCACCACGACCAACACCAGCGCCGCCGCGATTTAATTGGTGGTAGAAGCAAAACCCTAACCCAAACTTGAGAGAAACTATCAAGTGCGGCGCGTAACACGATAAGGGCTGTTGATTTGATAGTGCATGTGAAATCATCGGCTTCCGATGATGTGATTGACAGGTCATCGTGCGGAGAGAGCCCATCGAGTTCGGGTTGTGACTGGGCCTCGAAGCAAGAACTCAACTGTCTGACTTGGGTACCCACAACTTGTTGACTATTAAATTTACGTTGTACAAAGACTAATGCTTATTGTGGGATTACTGTTTGATTGCTGCTTTTGTTTTTTTTAATTTATAATTGGCATTGTTTGATGAATTCTAAAGTATTTACTTTTTAACATCTATTTTAATTTTTTTATGAGTGCTTTTAGAAGCAGTCTCAAAAGCATTTTCAAAAGTAGTTTCTATTTTTTCTACAATTAATTATTCAAATGACTTCAATTATATTTAGTGCATTCATTATATATAACTACTTTGTATTTTTGTAATAAAAAATACTAGTCTACCAAATATCACACTACTTATTCAAGCAACTCTTAGAATTTATTTATTAAAAGCTAAATTTATACTCACTTTTATAATCAATTTTGAAAAACAACTTTGAAAAGTAGATTATCAAAATTATATTTTCAGAATTTCGCTCTTAAAGGTATTGTTGGAACTAGATTCTAAAAATGGGTATAATTCTAATTTTTTGTAAATAAATTTTGAAAGTTATTTTTGGTAAAGTTGTGATCCCTATTGTAAAAGGACCTAAGTATGTATCAGGAATTTAAAAAATATAATTTAAGTTATTATGGTAATTAATGAAAAAAAATAGAAGCATTTTTTCACAACACCTCTAAAACATCCTTAAAAAAAAAAGAATATGACCATTAAAACCAAGTATTTTAAAGATTTCCAAAATACCTCAAACTACAAGTTTTAATAAATAAATAAAAATAAAAGTAAATAGCAAAAAGAAAACCCAAACTAGTCCTAGGATGGCTAAATGATCGACTCCTCACACTTGATTTGTATCTGATCCACGTCCACACACACCTACAACCCGCCACACAAAGACTTGATTACTTGGTCAACTTACATAATTTTATTTCTTCTTTTTTGTCTTTATGTTCCAATATATAGATCAATTTTCTTATTAGAAATTAAGATAAAAAATAAATTCAATAAAATACTTCTATTTAATGATATATTTTTACATTTTCAAGAAATTCACTCTTGTTTGACAAGGGTACTTTCGAGACACTAGAGCCAAAACCAATTTTTCTCTTTGTGTTAATTAAATTTTTTTAATTCAAAGGAAATTCAAACTGAGCATATCTTTTAGGATACAAGGAAGTATAAGTAATGGAAACAAAACTCCAATAGGAAAGGCAATGGGAATCTTGGTCCGAGCCCGACATTTAACATCCCAATAATTATTCCCTAATTGAGCACCTGATTGGGCATTTCATCTGTTAGGCCCAGAGGCCTAAACTGTCTCAAATAAAGTTTCGTTAGAGGATGGGGTAATTTGCTAAAATATTCTCAACGGAGGTAAACTAGCTGAAATATTCCTACCTCTCCAATTTTTGAAAAATATTGTCTCCAAATAAATTCCGGACATAAGGGCATTTCCATCAGTTTCCTCAAATTTAATCCCCTAAAATCTTAAAAGGGAGGCTATAACAATGTATTGAGATATCATTTATAAGTACATATTTCATCAGTTCCTCTGTACAAAATCTCTGGCTTTCTGACTCCCCATCCTTTCTCTCTCCTGCACCTCATTCACCTCTACTCTTAGGCAACTTCTCTTTCTTTCTTTTTCTCAATACCTTCTCCCTAGCAACTCTAAAGCGCACACTCTCTCTTTCTTTCTAAAACTAATTAACAGTTAATTTGTGCGTTGCTTCTCCGCCTCACTCTGCTATAGATCAATTATTTAGGCCTTAAGGTTATGGCTAGCTATTGTTGCACGATGGCTAGTGGTGGCTACCGGCGGTAAAAGATATTTAGATAACTACTATATGGAAAAATATAATTTTTTAAGTGTTTTTTATTATTTTTTTTTAGGATTGAGGAGGGATAGTACTCTCCTTGTTCAAGGGGATCCCTGTAGCTATGATCCCAATATTAGAGATTGTGAACAGTACATACAAACATTGGTGGGAGCATTTTTTTACTGCCAATTCTAAATTTTAGATTTAGAGGGTGAGATAGAAACACTGATGGGAGTGCCCTAAGTACTTCAGAAAACGTAAAATACATTATTTTTATTATCGAGAACTGAAAGGTTGTTCAAATAGTTCAAATTACACATCAAGATGAAAAAGAATCCCTATTGAGATATAACTAAGTCATTGAATTTGTAAAAAACAGAAGTGTAAGCATACAAATTATTTCTTGAACTATAACCTTTCTATCTTTTTTTCCACCCTTCATTAGATTTGTAAAAGAACGCATTGCTAGATACCAAAAAATAATAAGATGCATAAAATATAAGCATCAGACAATTAAAATGAAGTACTTTATAAAAATAAAAGCCAAAACAGAGAAGAAAAAGTAGATCTTGTTGATCTGGTTTTTTTCGAAATTATTGTTTAGACATTGTTCTTGCACCCTAGGTTCACTAGATTTTCATACTAATGGAGTAGTACAGAGTATATATTTAGTGCCCACAAAGATCTGTACAAGTGGGTATGAAATACCAGATCTTAATTTTCAAATCCTTCCACAAGCCTTTAAGAGGTTTCTAATTGAATTACAATGTGATTTTAGATGTCGCATACAAGATATAGAGATTTTAAATTAAATTGCACTGCGATTTTAGATGTAGAAGAAGAGATAAAAGATTTCTAAATATGTCTTAGTAGAAGAAACACTTGAAAGCGTGAAAACAAAAAGTATGAGAAATATGGCTTGAGGTATATTTATCCGTAATTTACACAGGAATATATATTTGCAAGAATTAGGAAGGTGTTGAATATTTTTGACAAGTTAGACCTCCAGTGGTCATAGTTTAGCAAATCTCCCATGAGGATAAGTGTCACTTGGACAAAATACTGGCATAGTTCTCCCTTTTCATTTCTTATTATGAAAAATAATTCAGTTGCCAAATTTCTCTTACTAATATCAAGTTGTGCGTTAACTAATTTTGTTCTATTTATGGCATGTGATTGCATAATTGACCGATTCGCGTTCCATAAATTTAAAGTTTTTAAATAAAAAAACTTATCATAGTATATAATTCCATAACTAGGAAAATAAATCTTTTTTTATAGTAAAAAAATAGAATTACTACCACAAAAGATATTATTACTGCAAAACTAATGTTCCCCATCAATCTTCATTCCTTCAACCTAATAAACAATAACATTTTTAGTAATATTAATACGATAAGATTTTCATCAAATCTAAACTTAATCTAATAGAAATTAAACTTCTCCTCTGAAAGCTTAAAATAACTAGATAAAAGCTAAATCACAAGATGTCATGTAAAAAAAGCATTATAAAAAATCAAAACTATAGTTATTAAAAAATACATTCTACATATAATTCGTGCATCGAACAATTCCACTCAAAACAAAAGTATATAAGTTCTTGCTTGGTTACCTACAACCAAAATTTATAAGTTCTTACCTGGTTAGATATTGTATGTTAATCTTACCAAGTGAACGCCGAGAATATGTCAGAACATGTCTTTTAGAAATATTATAATCACAAGATTCCAATCAATGTAAGCTTAACACAGTAGAAATTAAATTTTTTTTCTCTGAAAGCTTAAAATAACTAGAGAAAAGCAATCACACAACAAGCCAAGTAAAAAAATTATTATGGAAAATTAGTACTAATTATTAAATAAATGCATTCTACATGTAATCCGTGCATCGACTAAGCTCCACTCTAGTTATACAATGAAAATATAGATGTATTTACTCGGTTAGATCGTGTATGTTAATCTTACTTTTTAGAGGAAAGATCAATGCGGAGAATATATCAAAAGGTGTTAATGAATAAAATGGTATCTTATTTTCATTCACACTTAATTGTTTACAACAGGTTTCCATATATAGTTACAGAGTAATATTCAAGAATACAGTAAATAAAATAACTAGCCTTCGGCTAAACTACTAATATCACTAATGTCCCTAACACACCCATATAAGCGAATAGGGAGGTCACGAACGCGGTACTTGTCTCATAGAAGTACAAATCGAGTGGAGGACAAGGATTTGGTCAAATAGTCAGCCAACTGATCTCAAGAAGTAATGAAGTGAATTGTGACTAACTTGGTTGTTACCTTCTCATGAACAAAGTGAAAATCGAATTTGATGTACTTACTCCAAGCATGAAAAATCGGATTAGCTGCAAGATAAGTGCAACCAACATTATCATACCAAATAGTAGGGGCAATAGAGTGATAGAGGCCCAAATCATGAAAATGATATATAACCCATATCAACTCAGCAGTAATGGCTGCCATAAACCTATATTCGGCCTTGATACTAGATGGAGCAACTGTAGACTATTTCCTGGGGCTCCAACAAATAAAATAAGAACCAACATAAATACAATAGCCAGTTGTAGAACAACTATCCACTGGGTTACCGCCCAGTCAGCATCATAAAAGATATTAACCGAAATAAAACTAGAGCGTTGTAAAAATAAGCAATACTGAATAGTGCCCTTCAGATAACGAAGAACATGTTTGACAAGCTACCCATGAGAATATAGGGGACAATGCATAAACCGACAAAGGTGATTTACCTCGAATGAAATGTCTGGTCGAGTGAATGAAAGATAATTCAGCTCACCCATAATACACCTATAATGGGTCGGGTCATCGAAAGGATCATCGATGGAAGTTGAGGCCCCCACTAGCAGAAGGAGCCATAAGAGTAGAAAGTATCTTGGCAAGTACCATGCCAGTATCACGAAGAAAGTCATGAATATAGCATTGTTGGGTCAAGTATAAACCGTTGGGAGTGAGATGTGCTTTAACACATAGAAAATAAGGTAAATCACCTAGGGACTTTACAATGAAGTTAGCTCCTAATGCAGTGTGTGATTGGGGCTTAAAAATTACATAATTAAGGTATTAAAATAGTGCATTTGTAGGATTTAAAGTATAATTAATGCAAAATAGTGGTATTATTGTGATATTTTGTGTTTTATTGAGCATTTCAGGAAAAGAAGTGAAAAATGCACTATTTTTAAGCTTGAATCGAAGCGAATTCGACAAGGCAAAGTTTTTGAAGATTTATGGAAATTCAAGTGAAGATTAAAGATATTCCGAAGTGGTTCAAAAAGGTTTGAGCGAGAAATTTGATCACCTATTTGTTGAAAGTATTTTATACGCTGAAAAGTTGAGCTTTAATATAATACTGGAAAATTCTGGACAATTTTTCCAATCAAATTGGGTATATGCAAAGCTCATTCAATTATCTTTCCAACATTTCAAATGATACTCAGTACCACATTTTCTAGAGAAAGTTTTGACTTTTCTCGTGAAAGAGTGCAGAGTCGTTCAAACCAAATCTCGTCCGGACCAAACCCTATATCGTCCGGACGAGACCCCATTTCATCCGGATGAAAGTTTAACATAAAAAAATCACATTTTGGGCTTTATAAACCCGATATTACCTTAATTATGTTATAAAAAAATTCAAAAATCGTTGTAAAAGAGATCCAATGGTCAGGATTAAACCCTACAACTTTGTAAGGGTTATAAACCCTAGCCTCCATACTATTTTCTCATTCATTTTCTTTCTTTCTTTTTCTTTTGAGGAGATTTCGGATAGTAGTTATAGAGATGTGACAACTCTGTAATCTCGTTGTTTTCTTCTTTGTAGTTGTAAGAGTATTCTTAACATTAATCTTTCATTAAAAATCATAGTTTGTTTAGTTTTATTGTGTTCTTCTTAATTCAATTTGTTTTTCAATTAAATTGCATATTGAAGTGTTGCAGAGATTAATTGGTTATAAGTAGATTAGCAGTTTGGTTATCGTTCTTGAATTGAAGTTATTCTTTATCGGTATTATTGCAGAGTAAGATAGTAAATATATATATTTTTGGAGTTGTTATTAAATTTATTGTTTCTGTTAAATTAATCATGAATAGCTAATTTCCTTTCTTGTCCTAAAGTGAGGAAGATAGTTAGTCTATCCCCTACAAATATGAATTAAAAAGGATTTTATACTCTGAACCGGAATTGATTGGTGTTAATTCTAGAATTTTTACGTTGTCTAGTTGACCTAGTAGGAATCTCTTAGACATAGTTATGGTGCCTGATAAACACCCGATGACACCCTAAGTTGAAATAAACTAGACACATCGTACTAGTGAATTAATAACTAACTTTAAACGGATGTTTACTTAATATGAGTTAGGGGAGAAAACTACTACTGGAATTACTGATAAGGGCAAGTTTTAATTAAATTGTTTTAGAAGTTTTAAGTTAATTGATTGTTTATTTTTCCCTTTTTTGAAATTTTTGAAATTTTCCGTGTTCTAAGCGTAGGTTAATATAAATAATTATTAATTATATTGAATTTGATTTAGAAGATTAAAACTTAGTGAATTGGATTAAGAATTAGGATTCCTTAGGATTCGATACTCGGTCTTACCGAGAAAATTATAATTGTCCTTAGTATACTTAATAGGTATCCATTATACATAAGTCTAGAAAGTGATAAAGTTTTTGGCGCCGTTGCAGGGGAGCTCCCTTAAAACTGTTTGCTAAGGCTTTAATTCTTCTTATTGTTTCTTTTCTGGTTAACGATTATTTTTGATTTTATCCCGTTCATTTGGGATAGAAACTTTACTCTTTCTTGTGTAGGGTAGCTATTGAAATTTAATGATTCGGGTAACTACTCGCTCGCAAAAGCAACTCTTGCAATCCAAGGCTAAATTGGGTCCATCAACACCTATCATGGATTCACCAAAATTCAAAACGATCCAACTTAACAAGTTGGAGTTCACGGAGACTACGATTTTGAAATCCTTTTCAGTTATAATAGTGAAAATCCTAATAATAATAATTATAATGGGAACAATAATAATAATGAGAATAATTCTAATGTTTATCATAATCAGAATCAAGTCCCGAATGCTCAACAGTTGATTCAGGTACTCCATACTTTACTTGGAATATGAAGAACAATATTGTTCTTGTTCTCAATCTTGGTGTTCCTCCCGCTATTAATCCTCCTTTTCCTTCACTAGTTCTGATCAACTTTCTCTTTCTGTTCCTCGACTTGTTCTAAATCAGTATGGCGGTCAACTGCAATACGTTGGCTCACAACTACTGTATAGCAGTCAGTAGCCACAATATGGTAGCCCCAACTGCATTATGGTAGTCAACAACCATAAGCTCATCAATATCCGTAGCAACCACGACATCTGGTCAATCCTGTAAATGTCCCTATTGTACCAATTCTTAATCCAGTAAAGCAACGTTCTCTTATATGCATTATTTTACAGCCAAAAGTACGAGGCACATTCAAAGTGAACCTATTATGATACGGAACATTCCTAAATTCCATGGGTTTGACAATGAGAATGCCTATAGCTTTCTCATTGACTATGTTACCACATGTTCCGCATTAATCGAGCCTAGTATTGAGGAAGAGATTGTCGAAGCCTTTTTTGTTTTGCACTTATAGACAAGGCTAATAATTGGTTTATGGCTCTTCCATTGTATTCCATTGATACTTGGGCTAAGATGCAAAAGGTTATCTTGATAAATACTTTCCAAGTTATCAAACTTTCAAGTGTCAAGAAAGGATCTCTCAATTCATATCCAGGCCATCCGAAAAGTTCTACGAATCTTGGGAGCGCTCCGTGGATCTGCTAATCGCATATCCTCATCATGGTTACAAAAGACCTTATCTGATAAGATTCTTTCACACTTCTTTCAACACTCGAATGAAAGAAATAATTTTCGGTATGTGTGTCAAAAATTTGTTTCGTAAAACGGTGAATGAGATTTGTCCGTTTTTCGATGACCTAGTTAATAAGTCTAAGATATGGGAGAACTTTCCGATAGGGAGCAACTTTTCGTCATTAAAAGAAGTGGTTGAAAAGCCTAGCATGTATCAAATTAATGAAGTTGATGAGTGGCAAGCCAAGTATATTGCCCTCAAGAAGTAGATGAAACTGTAAAAGTTGTCCCGAGAGAATGTTGTTGTTGCCTCTCTTGTATGTTACTTTTGTCAAATGGAAGCAAGATGGATGGCTGTAACCAAATGGGGGTAGTAAAAGATGTTATATATGTGCAAATGCAGTCCAGGCAATACCACTCATACTAATAGCAGGGTTAGTATGGTAGAAAAGGCCAATTCTATTCGCATCCAAGTAACTCCAATTGGAAAACTAATCCACCCGTGGCATCTAATTATCAAAACAAATAGAATGGAAATGGTCCCACTCGAGATACTTATGTTTCTTACATTTTTCATAATTAACCATTTACTCTTTTAGAAAATCGAATAGAAAATGTAAAAAGACTTCAAAAGAAAATATCACAGAAACACAGAGCCTTAACATGACTGTGACTGACCAAATTGGTGGTCTTACTTAGAGTATCAATGATTTGGCCATATCCTAAAAAGCACGGATGCCAATACGTTAGGGCAAACTTCCACTGGCCAGGTTAATGTTGTTAATAAAATAATCCCGAAATGAGGGGAGGAACTCATTCTTGTCTAGATGAAACCCAATCTCATCCAATCGAGACCCACTTTCGATCAGATGAACTCATTCTTGTTCAGACGAGATGCTATTTCTTTTAGACCAACTTCCTCTCGTCCGAATGAAATGGTTGATGATGAGATTCTACCTTTTGATTGCTCAAAATACTTTTGTGATGCCCCTACCCAACATATCTAACTATAATAACTTTAAAGGGCTCATACAAGAAGTTAAAAGCTAGAAAATTGTTGGTACTAAAAGTCAGGAGGATCAAACATTAGGAAAGTACACGCCGCGACCACCTTTCCCACAAAAGTTGGCCAAACTGAACAAAAGAATAGTAAATAAAGAGGTGTTCGAAATGCTGCAAAAAGTAAAAATTAATATCCCGCCATTCGATGTTATAAAATAGATTCCGTCTTAAGCTTAGTTTTTGAAAGAACTATGCATAGTAAAGCATAATTTGAACATGAAAGAACGGGCATTCCTCACTAAACAAGTGAGTGTTGTTATTGATCTATGTACTTCAGTGAAGTGTAAGGATCCAGGATTCCCCACGATTGCTATTGTAATTGGAGATTTTGAGATTGGCCGATCATTGTTGGACCTTGGCACTAGTGTAAACTTACTCCCATATACTGTATACCAACAATTAGGATTAAGGAATCTCAAGCCAATGAGGTTAGTAGTTCAAATGGTTGATCATTCTTTAAAGGTTCCGAGCGGAGTAATAGAGAACATACTAGTTGAGATTGAACAATTTTATTTCCCCACAGATTTTATAGTATTAGATACTCATGCTTTTCTCGATACATCAAAACAAATCCTAGTTATTCTAGGTAAGCCATTTTTAGCTACGTCAAACATAATTATTAATTGTAGAAATGGTATTATTAAATTACCTTTTGGTAACATAAAAACCGAGATGAACGTGTTCGATTATAATAAGAAACCAATTGCGGAAGTAATCGAGTTTGTGAAAGGTAGATTGTATAGATATGCTTAGCAAGGAACACTTTGAGTTGGTTTCATTTAGGGAGGTCATAGAGTACTTTAGTGACTTATTTGACTATAAGAGTACCTCTAGGGTCTACGAGGACCCAAACACAGTGAAGGGGTGGTACCTCAAATTCGAGCTGATCGAGATGCCTAGCATCAAGGTCATACCTTCAGAAGAGAGTAACCCTATACTTGAACATAAATCCCTTCCTCCGAGCTAAAATATGCCTTTCTTGGTAAAGGCAAAGTCTTTCCTGCAGTGATCTCTTTGGAGCTCACTATTGTATAGAAAAGTGCTATTCTTGGTATGCTTGGCAAGCATACGCCAAGCTATAGGATTGTCTATAGCAGATCTTAAGGGCATAAATCCATTGATTTGTTATTATCATATTTACCTCGATGATAAGGCGAAACCGGTGTGTCAGATGCAACAGTGGTTGAATCTAGTCATGAAAGAGGTAGTTAAGGGTGAGGTAATCAAACTCATAGATGTTGGAATCTATTACCCTATTCTGGACTCTAAGTGGGTGAGCCCTACTCAAGTCATGAATCCAAGGTTAGGGTTGTGCCTAACAAGAAAAAAGTGAAGCGCCGAAATACCCAAGGGGGAACCCGAGGATGTAAGTTCTTAAAAGAAGAAGAAAAAGAAAAGAAATAAAATATAGGAAGGAAAAGAAAAGAAAATAATACATTTACATCTATGCCATTCACATTACATTTATCCGCCATTGTAGGGCGATCCTACACACATTCTACGACATGATCATCAACAACATATATATAAACAAATACACTAAAAAGAAAGGAAGAAGGACAATACCAACTCTAGAAAATATATATAGACATCACTTAATAAACGTAAACCTGCCTGTTTACTTATACAATACTACAAGCTGTATGCTTGTCAAAATAAAAAGGAAATGAATGTATTCATAGGTTTTTTGTCTGTCATAAAGGAGCAAGAACCTATATATACTGTTGCCACGCTAACAACGCTACAACACTATGCTATTAGAGTACGCTACAGAATAAAATACAAAGTCTTGCACTAACATATGCACCAAAAATATGTACAAGATACCCGAGCATCTAATAATACTCCACGCTTGCCTCCGCACCTACAAAGCCATGCATGTGCCAATATATGGAAAAAAAATATACCGTTAGCCAATACACTCTAGGATAAAGAAGAGATTAGGCTTTATGCATTATGAATGAATGCATGTCTATGCATAAATATCATATGAGTATAAATGAAATTATGATCAGGAATGCAACTCACGCCTATGCATACTTCCATGCTAATGCTTTAAAATATTTTATTGGGACTAGTATCATGACGTTTTTATAAATCGCTATAGCCACCAACTGCTGATGACATGATTGAACCTTCATTGATGACCACCCACTGGTGATGTAATCATGGTATAATCCCAAATTTAGTTTTCCATCTGTCACAGTGAGGTTGAATGACCTCATTACTAAAATCTACGTATTTTAGATTTTTTTTATACATTTATGTTCCGAGATTGAAAGGATACACCCATGCATTTTATATGTAAAATTTCCTTTCAAATAATCCATACTAACGCAATACCACATTGTGCTACATGAATGCAATGAAATGCATTTAGCTACACATTTAACATGTTAATTGTCACGCATTTAACATGATAATGAACAATGTTGTAAACATGAATATAAACTATGCATATAATAAATTCCACACTTATTCTATGCCTTCGCGACTTATCAAATACATTTGAGTCATCTTCACATAACAATGCTTATATGTCGTTTTACTACGCACCTTTTCGTGTACTCTATTCTACACCTCTGTGACATATCAATTCACTTCAAAGGGGTCTGCACATATTCTACGCCTATTAGACGTATCTAGCATGTCCAATTACAACACATCACTATATCACATCCTAACGCCTCATTCACGCATACATACAGATAAAGTCATCAAATTTATAATAAAGTTTGTTAACTACAGTACCTCTAATTGCACTACAAGTCGTCCCGAGACTTCTTACGCAAAAGCCCTAAAATTGCCTCTTCGTTGCCCCTCAATTTGATCTAGCAAATGAAATTAAATCGTCAAATACCGAATATAAAGATATTCTACTCATCACGAGGAACAAAAAATATCAAATAAAATTTCATGTACATGAAGTACACGAAGTACACGGAAATCAAGGTAAATCAAATAATAGGATGAAAAGAAAAACTTACGTAGAAATGATATCTTCGTTTCTTGGTGAAGAATATATACTTCGATTTCACTTTCGATCTTGGGAGCTAGATGAAATCAAGCCTCTAAGCTCCCAAAATTATTTATCCCCTCTTTCTCTCTCTCTTTTCCTTTCACTTTTCGGAAATAATTTAGAATGAAATGAAAAGATATGTTATAAAGTCAAAAAGTAATAGGGTCCACGACCTTTTTCATATTGATTGGGTATAACGGTACACAGGTTTGGTATATCAGTACACCACTGTACCGGTATACCACTTTGTATGCTGACTTCCCGTGAGTTCTGAATCCGCGACCCTTTTATGCTGACTACGTATAATGGTACACATATTTGGTATATCAGTATACCACTGTAAACCAGTATACCAATCTGTGTATTGGTTTTCAGTGAGTTTTGAACCAAACAAAGGAGTCCGTGTACTAATATACACCCTTTGTGTACCCGTACACCCCTTCTGTGTATCGGTACACCCCCTCTGTGTACCGGCACTCAGGTCCAAACCAATATTTTTTCACTAATATCATAATATTGAAACAATAATGCAACTACAATGCATAATTGTTAGCAACTATACCGCCACGCGACTGTGCATAATGTACCATGTATAACCATATACTCCACATATACCACGTAATAATAATATTATAACGCAATGCTTAATATTTTTATTAAAATGAAAATTTTAGTTGAATTTATGGGACGTTACATCCTCCCTATATTAGGAAATTTAGTCCCTGGAATTCGCACATATTATGCAAGAAAATAACATACTAGAATCGATGAACAACTCTGGATGTTTGCTACGTATCTCCGCCTTATACTCCTACGTCATTTCTTTGCTTGAGCCATACTTTCATAATACTTTAACCAAAAGAACACTACACCAACATAATGTTTGCTTTTTCGAACCAAAGATACGAATAGGTCGAAGCACACGTTCTCCATATACAAATCATCAAAGTCGATCACATGGGATTGATCTTAAATATACTTTCTCAGCATAGATACGCGAAAGACAGGATGAACCTTTGCAAGTTGAGGTCGCAACACTAACTGATATACTAATTCGCCTACTGCCTCGAGAATAAGGAAATGATCGATATGAAGCTGTGAAAGCTTTCCTTTCTTTCCAAATCGCATGAACCCCTTCTTCAGAGATACTTTCAGAAACACATGTTCCCTAACTGCGAATGCTAATGGGCCACCAAAATTGATGCATTATGTCATAATATATTTTGGTACCCCAGGATGCACCGCCAAATGCGAGTGATAAGATTCACGCAAAACCTCATTTCGAATAGAAGTAGGGATTAATAAATGACCCTGGAATCAAATTCCACCATCCTTCGTCAATGCCCATTTATCTAGTCTATGGTCACTATGAATGCGAATGCGGTACACATCAGATTCATCATCCACACACTGAGCTTCAACCTTGCGAGTAATCAAAGTTAGAGTTACCTTGATCGTATACAACAAGCTCCATGTTCACTTCTTCTACACACTCCAATCCAAATTCGTTCAACACACTCATTATATCCCATTCATCTACCGTTATAAATTTAAGAGTACACCGAGTCTTATGACTCAATGCATCCGCTACAACATTGGCTTTTTCGGGATGATACTCTAAATAAAAAATATATTGATCTAAGTATTCCATCCACCTCTGGTGGTGCATATTCAAGTTACATTGGATAAATACATACTTGAGTGATAAAATACCTTGAACTTCTCCCTATAGAAGCAATGACGCCACACCTTAAATGCAAATACCACTGCTCCAAGTTCGAAATCATGAGTTGGATAATTTTTCTCATGAATCTTGAGTTGTCTCGATGCATACGCCATGACCTTTCCAAGTTGCATCAACACGTAACCAACCCTTATTTTGATACATTTCAATATACCGAATTGCCAAGCTCTTGTTCCGAAAAGATAAGAATAGGAGTTGAGGTTAACAATTCATTCAGTCGAAGAAAAGACTCCTTGTACTTTGAATTCCATTCAAATTTTATGCCCTTATGAGTGAGCTTCATTATTGGGGCTGCCAAACAAAAAAAGTCCTTAACAAAGCGACGATAATACCCAGCTAACCCCTAGAAGCAACGAACTTCGAACACTGACTTAGGTCGTCCCAATTAGTCATGGCCTCGACTTTTGATAGAACAACAACTAGACTTCCTTCCAATACCACATAGCCTAGAAATAGCACTTCGCATAGCCAAAATTCACATTTTGAGAACGTCACAAAAGTCGATACTCTCGAAAAATGGAAAGAACAACGCGAAGATGTCCTCAGGGAGCCACTTCCGTAAGAGAATACACGAGAATATCATGAATGAACATGACAACGAAATGATCTAAATTAGGATGAAAATTGTAGTTTATCAAATCCATGGAAGCTGCAGGAGCATTCGTCAAACCAAAAGGCATTACGAGAAATTCAAAATGCCTATACCGAGTTCAAAATGCAGTTTTCTTGGTATCCTTCTTCCATACTCGCAATTGATGATAACCCGTAAGCAGATCAATTTTGGAAAAGAAACGAGAACCCCAAAGTTGATCAAAGAAATCATCAATAGGCTGCAAAGGGAATTTGTTCTTCACCGTCATACGATTAAATTTACGATGATTAATGTATCCATCTTTCTTTGGGACAAATAATGTTGGAGCACTCTAAGGAGAAGTGCTTGGCTTAATAAACCCCTTCAACATTAGTTCATCAATTTGCACCTGAAATTCCTTCAATTTTGCTAGAGCCAAATGATAAGGTGCAATAACAGTAGGCTTAGTCTTCGGCATCAAATCAATAGTGAACTCAATCTCATGCTCAGGAGGTAATCTACTTCAATCATCGGGAAAAATATCAAGAAACTCGCAGACTATTGGTAATGACTCTACCCCCGCAATCATGTCTTCCACAATTGAAAAATTAGCCATAATAACAGAAAGGCTAGTCAACGTACGACAAGTAAAAGGAATCATATGATCAGATCTTCCTGGAAAACAATACTGACTCCTTCTACACCTAGTCGAATTTGCC
>MKEJ01018616.1:0-11809 GCA_001753735.1 Embelia ribes
AACCGAATTCTGGCAAAACTAGATCGGTTTCCGGTACTAGAGAAGCCAGAAAGAAAGCAAGAGTCGTCATTGATGATGAGAAGTGGAAGATTAGAGAAGCTGAGAAGACTGTTAAACTTATGCACCTTATCTTGTGGGGACCTGCCTTGGTCTAGCTTAACTTTGTTACTAGTTTCTCGTCAAATACAACCACTATGAGGTTGTAATTTGTTTTTTGGTGACGACTACACTAAATGTTCTGCGATCTCGAGTTCCGATCACATAATAGAAATAACTGTTTTGTGGTTTGATATTTGAGAAAATTCAGTAAAAAAATAAATAAATAAGTTATGCGATCAGCTTTCTGCATCCACATCTCTATGTTTGTCATAGCGAGCTAATGCACAACACAAAGAGCTGAGTTGTGAGCACCAAATATAGCAAGAAGTTGATGAGCCATAAATGAGGGCCCAATTCCCACCTAATCTCATGCATTCACGTGGTGAAGGAAGCATGTTTCATGCCTTCATTTGTCCTATAAAATGGCAACTTAGTTTTGAGTGTAAGTGTGTGTGCTCCAAGGGTGAGTCACTATGTACAACCTCAAAAGTGTGAGCTGAGTGTGTGTACAATAGTTACACCAAAAGTGAGAGAGTGTATATGTGAGATACCGTATTTGCGTGTTTTAATAACACTGAACTCTTCGCTGTGGACGTATGCATTTTTGGACCAACTACGTAAATATTGGTGTCGTTTTATTTTGCTCAGTATTTATTATTTTTGCACTCTCAACAATTTGAGTGTTGATTTGTAACTATGTAGTAGCTTTGTTTATTTCCAGAGTCTATTCTAAGATAACAGAGCTTCATTGAATTACTACTTATTTTGCTAATGTTTAGACAATTGCTTAAAACAGAAATCAACAATCAGTAAATGATTTATTGTTTGAAATATTAAAAAGATGTAAGGGACATTAGTCGCGATCATGCAATTAAATTAGACGGTGTCTATAACTTCGAGTAATACACCGGAAGTGACAAAGCAACCAGCCAAATCCCGACACTTGCAATGTCCCAAGAGGAAAATAAAATAGAATAAGACGCTTCCAATCGATTTGAAAGCTAATGGACAAGTTGGACGATTTGAAATCAATTACGTACTATGTTCATTAAACATTGGTGCGATAAATAGTCGATGTCAAACAATTTATTTATTTAGATAATATAAAATAGTTGAAAATAACACATTTGTTCATACAGTGGCACCTACAATAATACGCAAAAGCAGTTGTAAAAGCACAATAACTCATCAGCGCGGGAAAAAATGTAAACATCATACCACAATGGGCCCATTATTTCCAATATAAATTGGCCCATCCACGTGATTTATCAATGTTTGCCATCATAAAAAGTTACTAGGAAATATCCCGAAAAAAAAAGAAGGTTAAAAGTAATATAAACGAGTTGCATGTAGAAAAAAATCAATGAATTTTACAGATGCTTGTAATGTTTCTGGAAAACACACGTTCATTTTCTCACTCCGGTTCACAGTTATGTCTAATTCGAAGCTGGATGAATATAACTTGTAATGAATAATTTATAATCATTCAAAAATTAGAATGTATTTCCTAGTTTTAACTATTGTTAGCTCAAACATATTTTATAAAGTCATTTAGTTTTTTATGGCGTTTTTCTTTTAGGGATCAACACATTTTCCCCCCTTTTTTTTAAATAGCAAAAGGCTGAAGACAGACGCGTGGGTAAAATAGTGAACTGAGCAAAACATTATTGTTTCGATACTTTTAAAATGTTGGTTTCATGTTTTAATCAACCAAGTTCAAATTTTGACTAATTTTCAGAAATAACTAGTTAGAATAATATCAAAACACCAAGTAGAGTTTCTTGGAAATTTCCACATTTTTGTCTTTATTTGTTTATGTTAAAAGAGGTACAAGGAATACTATCACGCAAGAAAAAGAAAGCATTTGTGGGTACAACAGCAGAAATTTCGCCCGTGAATATAATTTCCATTTTAAGAAAATATCATTCAAAATACCAAAATGAATCTAAACACTGTTATTGGACATATTAAGATAGGATCGTATCTAGAAAATTGCTTCCAAAGACAAGCGAATCAAAGAGATCACTGGGAGATATTGGGAAAGAGATACAGTATATTTGTAGCTCTGTATCTTTTGTAGTTTTCTAGTAAACAAAACCTTAAAAAGCTCGTATCTAGAAAATTGGTTCCAAAAACAAGCGAATCAAAGAGATCACTGGAAGATATTGGGAAAGAGACACAGTATATTTCTAGCTTTGTATATTTTGTAGTTATCTAGTAAACAAAAAACATTAAAAAAAAAAAAAAAGTCAGACAAATTAAAAAAAAAATATTGATTGACATGAAAAACAAATTACAAAACCAGAATTTATCACTAGTAAACAAACTTAAACTGTATTTACAACTCTAGTGGTACCTAAGAACATTCCATTATCTAATTATAATAAATCTAAATGAAAAAAGAAGTTACAACTCAACATTGTATCTTCTGTCCTCAAGCTTCAAATCCTTGCTTATCTCCAACATTCTTCTTCAATAATGCACCTGCAAATACCATAAACAAAAATGCATTTTGCTTTCTTTCTATCTACCTAGATACCATAAATTAGAATTCAGTATACATTTATAATGAGAATTAAATGTTTCCATACCCACTAATTGGAGGACAAAAACACCTATTCAGGTTCATTACTAAGTTACTACTACTAAATGTCCGTACATAAATTACAGGGCTTATAAAATTAATTAAAATTTGGAAAATAATTCAATTACAGAACAATTATATAACAAGACTGTAAAAATACTAAATGTCCATATATATATAAAAAAAACTTTCTAAATTACTCATAAAATCCATCTTATGAATTATTTTGGGCACAAAAGTTTGCCATGTAAAAAGCTTACACACCAAAATTTTCCTGGAAAACACACTATTTCCAGAAACAGATATTTCAAAAACAGATAAACCAAAATTACCATCGCTGTCGCGCTTGCAATCGGGAGGATCCTCAAAGAGCGAGAGCGATAACTGTTTCCGAGCCAACCCGATATCGAACAAAATAAGACCAGATTTAGGATCAACAACGCTAATATCAATCACGGGTAACCAAAGGAAGAGTTCCTCTTGTGAGAACCCGACAACGCCCTTGAGTGAACCGTAGGTGAGGTTAGCCTTCACCACGCTCTCGTAAAACGCCATCGTATCAAACTTGGTGAGGCACGGGGACCCGATGTAGACTTCTAGAAGGCCGGTGTCGGAGAGAGAGTAGGACTTCGTGTCCTTTGGGAAGAGCCCTGCGGGTAGGCCTTTGGTTCGGAGGAGGTCGTGGATGGACGAGAGAGATTGGGGGAGAGAGATTAGAAGGAGAGAGATTATTGTTTGGAGAAGGAGGGAGGACGCCATGGCAGAGAAAGAGAGAGAGAGAGAGGGTTTAACGATTTTTAGAAAGTTTAAAGGATTTGTTCAAACTTTAAAGAGGGGTTGGAGGAGATTTGACTGAACTGTCCATGAGAAATGGTTGTAAGGGTTAACTAAATTAATGGTCCCCATACTTTCATGAAATATTCTATTTGGTATCTATTTTTGCAATTTCAGTAGTAATAGTCCTTTTTATGTACCTGTAGCCATCTAAATATGAGAATTATATGGATTTATCCACACTTTGTTTATTTAGGAGTGGATATTTTTCAAATCAGTTTTGTTGCTATCATAATCTGCTTTCGTCACTTTAGGATTTTAGCATTAGCAAAATACTATGAAAGGGACATATATCATTTCTTTAAATTTAGGGATAAAATCCATTATTTTCCTAAAACTTTTGCGTTGTTTGTTTTTCAATTGAATTTACCAGCTACTGTTTAATAGTGCTTTATCTTTTGTCACGGATGATTATTTTTTGAACTAGATTTTCTTTTCTTAACTTTAATGATAAAGATAAAGGAGAAAATAAACATGTGTATGGTAAGAAAATTTGTCATTAGTTCTATGTATTCTACATTATTTTTCTCAGTACAAAATACAAAACGTATGCCTACGAAAGTTTTGTGGAAGCAATACAAACTTATTATTTTTATATTTTTTGGTTATATATTTACATATCTTGAAATCAGTTGAAAGAAAAATTATATTCTACATTGTTTCGAATATGAACTAACTATGGAATCAATAATGTAATCTGGTACGAAGTGTAAAAAAAAACAAAGGAAAGCCTAATTAATCTATGGCATGTATGTTTTTTGGTTTGGGGCAAACTAACTAAAGGATATAGTGAATTTTCGGAATATTATATTCACAAAATCTTCCCGTGATTTGTTTTTTTTTTTTTGGCATAAAATTCCCTTGTGGTTTCAAATTTTTTTTTTCCATAAAATCCCCTTATGGTTTCAAATTTCATGCAAAATATCTCATTAAGTTTATTTAATACCAAAATTACCCTTCTATAAGACTTATACTTCTCTAGTTTCAAAATTTAATATAGTATTGCAATAAATATTGTATAATGCTAGTAAATTATTATAACAAAAATAATAATTTTAATATTTATTATTGGTTGTAAATATGTGTAGACTCGTAAAAATGAGTATCTGGATTGACGTATTATATTTACTTCGTCGTTTTTGTAGTCTAATTTCTTTACAATTAAAATTTACATTGATATGATTAATATTTGATTTCGTCTAGTAATCCAAATTCGAATATGTGCCCTCAAGTACATATTCCACCAATTCTGTTTAATTCTAATATTGTTGCTTCTATAATTAAATCCACTAAATCATATTATAAATTCCACTAATACATTGTAATCTTTATTACTTGTTATAAAAATATGTTGAATAAAAGTGAAAGAATATTTTTCATTTACTACTAAAAAATTGAATAATACATTTTTTTAAGGGTATTTATGATATTAAATAGATTGATTTAGTGGAATGTTTTGCATGGAATCTGAAACTACGAGGGGATTTTAAGCAAAAGACAAACCACGTAGGGTTTTGATGCAAGTTTTTCAAATCATAAGGGTTTTGATGCTAATATCAGTGAATTTCCCTCAAAATCTATATGGGAGTAAATACAATATCTGCGCATAACTCTTACGTAGATAACATTTAACACGTAGATCCCATTTGAATTTTTAAAATATGAGAGAGATTAATAATTTGACTCCAATTTAAACTTGATACACACCCAAACAAATTTTGTTTGCTACGACTTACCCAAATTCACTCATCAAATGTGTGCACGTCGTAATTATTGTTAATTATCTAAGCTTAAACTTTTTCTGAAATAAATCAAATCAAACAAAGTTGTAGGGAATGTAAAGCACTAAACACAAACGGTCATCATAAAAGGTTATCATAAAAGTGAGAAATAAAATATAGTATATACAATTACAAATTATTTTTCCGCAATTTTTTATTTTATTTTTTCCACACAATTTTTAAGAGCATTAGAGTAAAGTTTTTCCGTAGTATGGTCAAAGCAGAGAATCTGGTGAGAACGATGTAACGGCTGGAGCCGGAGAGTCAGCTAAGGTCCTCTGGAAAGCAAAAGTCATTATCATAGATATCAGAGCTTTTCCGAGGGTAAACATGTCATTTCCAATGGTTTTTCTTATCTCCGCCCTACTTTTTGTTTCTTTCACTTCAGGAGTTGGGAATATAGAAGTTTGGAATGGAAAAAGGAAGACAAAAAGAAATTTAAATTTTATGTAGCTAGCTTCGTATCTTTTGCCCTAACGCAGAGTTAAGCATGTAACATTAATCATATTTTTAATATATGTCATTGTTAATTGAACATAAAAGAACTGGAATTTAGTCGCAAAATTTATCATCAAGCTCTTGTAACGTTTAATTTAGATAATTATATAGTGGTGAAAGCATTAGGAATTAGATTTACTCTATAAATACGAATATGGACGGAAATACGTCGGAGTCTCCTCCTTTAATGTTAAAAAATTGACTTGATCCTATATTTAGTATAATTTTTATATATGTATAATTTTATTCGTCGCATGATCGAGGTTCAACTGCTCTTATAATTTTTTATGACGTTATCTACATTCATTTATTACTCTTAGTTCCATTCCTAATAAAAATGTAATGGAAAATATAAACAAATTGTTGTTTTTACACCGGAAATGTTAGATGAAATGTTTCATCATCAATCAACCATTGATATTGTATATTTAGGAGTATTTGTTGTTTTTTTATTTTTACCCATAAATTCGTAGCCTTCTTACCAATTTTCCCAAGGATGGGCTATGTACCCTTATTAGTGAAGAGCAAAAATTTGGATACCCAATCCGATTTATCCAAAATTCGGGTTCAGATTCAAATTATATATTTTAAAAAATTCGGATAATTATTTGAAATATCCGAATAAGAAAACGATACTATTTCATGTATTCAATTTGGTTCCAGTTTCGGTAATTCGGGTAATTTGGATTCGAATTTTAGCCCAAATTGAATTTGATTCGGGTTCAAGTTTCTTATAAATAATTTGGATAATTCGGATTCGGATAATTAAATATTATTTTTGGGTAATTCGGGTTCGAAGAATTAAAGTGGGGTATATCCCGAATTTTCGGTATGCACTGCCCTAACCTCCATTCAGAAATTAACATATGAAAATTAGAATTAATAATCCTTTTTCCACTTATTAAAGCCTCAATTGAAATATATATGTATATATGTATATAAATCTTCATCCTTTTCTCAATCCATAATGTAGCTAGGAGGGTGTAACGGTTCGGTTCAGGTTTACCAAAACCGAAATCTAGAATCCGAAAAACGAAACCATTTTTTTTTTTTTTGACTGAACCCGAACCTGAACCCAAAAATTCCAAAATCCGAACCAAACCCGAACTTTTTAAGGCCGAAGTGAAACAAAATTTTCACAAAATCCGAAATTTCACAGCCAATTCACAAATTAATTTAAATGTCCATAAAACAAATTCAAATTTCTCAAAACCACTCCAAATGTTTATAAAACATAATAGAAACAACAATTGCAATTTAGAAACTAGAATCTCAATTGATCAAAATAATTCCAATTGATTTGGAGAAAACAATGTAACAAAATATTAATCAAATATTATATATATATATAGATTCAATCAATATAATAATAACAACAATAATATATACAAACTTATATATGTTATAGTCATATATGTATTTTTTTTTTATTTAATATTTTGGGTTTCGGGTTTTTTCGGGTTTTCAAAAAATAAACCCGAACCCCAATATTCAAAAATCCTAAATTTTTTAAAATTAAAACCCGAACCCAAACTTTGAGTAAAAAATCAGAACCGAGTTGCATCAGTTTGGTTCGGGTAAACAGAACCGATCCACACTCCTAGAGACTAGATAGCATTTCAAAATTATGACAGGCATATTAGTTCAAAGGTATAAACTTGCAAATGATAAGACATGCTTTCTATGAGGATGACCTAAACTACTGGCCCGTCAATATTATTATGCAGATAATTTTGATCAGGGCTGAAACGTCAATGTGAAATGAAAATCGAAACCTGGTATACAACATGTAAAATACGGTACGGTAGGATTAACCTTCTATATGGTACCTAGTATATATAACTTGTGAGGCAATTACATCCATTTTTTTAAAAATCGACATCCAGTTAAGCCCAAGCCCAGTTTTAACCTCCTTTATTTGTTCTTGACCAAAAAAATTTGCTTGCGATATGAAATTTGATACTTTCAAGCTTCAAATAATAGAAAAATAAGTACTCATCTATATCATATTTCTCTTCTGAAAAAGGTTTCAAAAATATAATTGTATTGGGTCGCTTTGGTTCCCCAAGTCAGGCAATTTTTTTAAGGAGGTGTTCCACATTCGGGATGTTCGTGTCAATTCCCAATTTGTTAGGATATTAGTGATTTCGGTAACACAGTAAAAAACTAACGTTTATTTGCAGAGTATGAGACATGTTTTCTGTAAAGGAAATCTTAAAAACACAATCTATTTCATCTTTCACAGTTTCAATTGTAACAATTTAATTCCCCAAGTTAGGAAATCATGGAATTATGCTCTATGGCAAACCACCATGGACCTCATGGATTGAAAAATAATCACCGAATTTGGAAAAAGTACTGATGCCCCTAACCTAACTATGACTACTTGAAATGTTGTTCTTTATTTGAAGTCGATGATGATGACTACAATGGTGACCAACCAACTCCATATGTTTTGACCATTTCAGAGACTACATCATTGTAATCCAAACCGACACTGGGTGCAAAATAAAAGCTCACCAAACATCATGGGGATCAAGGTTAAATTCATACCAGGGACTCAAGTGTTAAACTTGAGACTACATGGATCAAAACAGAAACGACATAAATAAGAGCAATCATATATCTAACTCATTGTTTTGGGGGCATGCACCTACACCAACATCCCAAATGTTTTTCCATAAAACTAATATGCCTCTCCCTATTTGTAGTGAGTTGAGCTAGTTCTGTAGTCCGTAGCCCTGTGGACGAGTTGGAAGAAAATGCCGATAACCATGTAATGAAACTATGAAAACATTCTATGGTTGGATACTGTGTAGATTCTGTTTCTAAGAAAAAGATTAACCAACAAGATCTACAATTTATGTACATGCTTTTAAGTACATATATCATTACGAGGAAAATAAATATTTTAGTCTTGCCCATAAATAGGACATGTCTGGCTCAAATGTTTTTTCTTATTTGCAGCCCTTTGCCAATTCAGAGACCATAACAGGGCAATTTAAACCATGTGGAAAATAAAAATAGAAAAAAAAAACACGCCCAACACTATGAGGATCACTAGTTTAATTTTCAGAAGTCGATTTACATGCATCAGCCAAAAAAAAAAAATCAGGGACCAAAGTGCTACGCTTGAAACTACAAGGACGAAATCAGAAGTTTGATTAATACTAGGGCAGTCATATATTTTATATTAAATATTAATTCCAGTAGCAAGAAAACTAAATAACAAAAAAATATTTCACAATGAATTATTGGTAAATAAAGAAATAATAATACTTGGTGAATAAAAACAAAACCCTAGTTCTAATAGCAAAGAAGCTAAATAATTATGAATTATTCTAAGTTAGGGTCATACACGCCTCCATTTATTGTACACTAGAAATAGTCTCTCTAAAAACAGGAATAAGTTTGCATACATCAGACTCTCCTCGCATACTATTACAGGAATGGTCCATATTAACCTCTCCTGAAATGAATTAGAGGCAATTAAAGCCTTAAATAATGGCCAAGCACGCATCCATTGCAACATGAGGATCAAACCCTGAAAGTAATGTCTATGAATACAGGGATAAGCCAACATCCATCATACTCTCCCAGTACAAAATTATAAGTATTGTGCTTTCCATAATAACAGCAATAATAACAGTAACATACACACGCATACATATTGTTTTGGGGGGCCAGGGGTTCTGCCAGCCGGGGGTGATGGGCGGACCCAGCTCATCAAATCCGAGGCGTTTAATTTAAAATCAATAGTTAAAATTAAATCGGCTTTTTTTTTTCAATTAAATTCTGTAGAGAACTTATTTTTCTAAAAATCAATAGCCCAGATTTGCTGGCCAGGGCTGCCAACCACCCCCGCCGGCAGCCCCTCATTTCGTTTTGGAGCATAAGCCCCAATTTTATGAAAACTACACTATGACCCCAAATATTTTTCAACAACCCTAATATGCCCCCTCCCAATATATACACATACATATATATATTTAGAGAGAGAGAGAGAGAGAGAGAGAGAGAGTAGTTCAATTATGTACGGTACCAGTGGAGGAGTTGGAAGATGAGGCAGCGGCGTTCCACGCAGAGCTGCAACGTGGCGACGGGGGTCTCGATGTTCCGGTGGAAGCTAGGCCGCCACTCGACGTCGAGCCCGACAATGAGGCGGTGGCGGTGTGGGCTGCGCCGATGGATCGCCTCCGTTTCGGCGATCCACGTGTCCACGTAGGAGGGAGTGTGGGTGACGATGGTGTGGATCTGTTCACCGTTGACTACGACGTCGTAGAGGTTGTGAGTATCGTCGGGTAACTCGTAGTCCACTATGCTTATAGTCATTGCTAGAGAGACAGAGAGAGAGAGAAAGAGAGATTTTACAGTTGAAAAAGGAAGAAGAAAGAGTCAAAAGATCAGAGTCGATTACATAAAATGTCCCTTTAGTTTATTAAAAATTTTAATTGATCCCTAACTTTAGGATTTTTCCATTTGACAGATGTACCTAGAAACTTTCAGCCGTTTAATTAAAAATTAACGAATTATATTAAAATAATAAAATTTTGAATGGATAATCTTTTTAAGGTATTTAATCTTGGTAGTTGTTTTTTATGCATGTCAATAGTAATGACCCAATTTTTGAAACACCTAATTTTTTCTATTACGGATAAAATATTATTCTAAATGATAGAGATCAAATCAATTGGCATATTTAGTATTTTCTAATTAAATTATTATTTTTTTATTCATGATGGTATTGTCTCCTACGGACAGCGATTATGAGATCTAGAAATAATTAAAGGGGAGCAAATCTATCTCTTTATTAAAACTTCAGATCATATTCGACATATGTTCAAGGATTACAGTTATACCAAACACGTTTTCAAATATTATGGATTTGTTTTCCTATTGAAACTATGAGGACCAAATAAAATTTTGGTTGAATTATAGGGACCATTAGTTTAAAATTCGCGGAAAAGCGGGGTTTGGCCAGCAGTGTGATGGCCAACCACTATCTATTTAATTTGATGCAAATTGCTTTTTTCAACACTTTGTGTATGCTTTCACACTTATGCCATTCTTCGTTCGTTCATTAACACTTTTATAAAAAGAAGAAAATAAAATTTACTTGTAAATTTTATTAAAAAAATAATTCACCCCCTCTTGGTTTGTCATTTTGGTTCAACATAAATATGTTGGTATATTATAAATATGATTGTTCGAAAAGGAGAAAGGAAAGATAGAAACAAATTTAAAATATATGTATATAAAGAAAGAAAGAAAAATTTGTCTATACTTTGTGCAGGGCTCAAACGCGAGACCTAAAGGTAGGTTGATAAACACAATTAATCCTTCCTTCTGCCATCAAAAACACGACCCGATGGGTGTTAAGACTTTGTACAAAATATTATATGATTATATTTGAATGGTGTTTTAATATGGGCAAGATAATTGATAATTACTTATTGGTCGAGTCAACGAGCTAATCACTTTGTTATACGAAATTATATATCTTTGTGAACTATTTAGATATTTTAGTCAATTCCTAACAACAGAAGATATTGATGGATCTCTTAAGCGATAATTGTTCAGATAGATATTTAATAATCTATAGTCGTCGAGTTATCATTCAAATCAGAGGTAGACAATATTGACAATATTTTGAATGATGCTTGATCATTAAAGGGGGAACGTTATGAATTGTTGATGTTACGTGACTGACACAAACATAAAATTCAACCATTAAATGAAAATATTATGCGTTGATGTAAATATGGCCCACAATTGAATTATAGCTACTCCTATGTTATTGTATAAATAGCCTACTGGCGAAGAAGAAAAAAGAGAAAAAGAAGTGATGAAATGAAACCATTTTGATTTAGATTTCAACTTTTATTTTATATATTATACTACTTTGTAATCTCTCTTTTATATAAATAAAAACATACACCGATATTAGCCCCATAGAAACTGAACAATATAAATTCTTGATCTCCTATTTTAATTTCCTGCAAATTATTTTATT
>MKEJ01018617.1:0-19432 GCA_001753735.1 Embelia ribes
CAATATTTAAATTTTTACTATATTTTTATAATAATTGATTAAAGTACCTGATTATGATAAAAAAAAATATTTTAACAAACAGCATCTGAGAGCTTAACTCATGTGCGACTATCTCATCATATTATTTATTATATTCAATACTCTTCTATTATTATTTTTAAATGATCTCTTAGTAAATTGAAAAAAATCTTAAATAAGTGATGCTTTGATAATTTCAATGCAAAAAAATAATAAACCATGTAAATTACTCATTTCATTAAATAGATTTTACTTTTCAAAGTTACATATTTAGACTAACAATATACTTTTTTGTATTTCCAACAAATTACTAATTTGGTACAATTTAGTCATTCTATTTTTACTAACCATGACTAAATCTAAAATGTCTCTTAAAAGACAACGGAGGAAGTATATTAATAGGATATGGAGATATTACCCGATGAGGATTATTGGCAGTCCCTGCCTAGCACATTTGGACCGTTGATTTTGAATCAGTAATTAAGATTAAATAATTTTTTATTTAATTTTTTTAAAAAAATTAAAATATTTAAAATAAGTGGATCAGATGTATGAACACCCCTCTGGCAAGCCCTATTTTCGTATTAATATGAATCGTGAACGACAAGAATGCCTAGGAATCCTGCATTGCATGAGGATTGGTGTAAATATCTAAATTTTTAATCTGAAATAACTTAAAACCCAACCGTTACGATCGGGTGTCTCCCTCAATTTGTGCACCCACACGTGTGTACATTACTGTACATAACAAAATTGTTAAATGACTTTAGTGTGTGCTATGATGAACCCAACTCCGGTTCACATTTCAATATTATTACCTTCATTCTTTCTTTTTATAAATAATAATTGATGCATTTTTTTTTTAATTATAAAAAAAAAATTGAACAATTTCCATTTTAGTAGCTTCAATCTATGCACAATTAAATAAGGAGTGAGATTTTCTACATATGTATATGTAAAAATTTTCTATATATCACCACACATGTATTGACACGTTTGTCTATATGTCAATACTCTCTTCCCTACTTATCAAAATATGTGTAGTGGTAGGTAAAAAATTCCTACATATATGTATGTATGTATGTAAAAAACCTTAGTCCATCAAATAATTATCATTTCTACTTTTCATAATTACTAGGGATAAGAATAAGATAAAATTAAAATGCTAGATTTGGTCCTTGTAATTAATTCAAATTTTGAAATGTTGCCTTTGACTTTTGTCTAAAATCATGTATTGTCAATTATTTGTCAATGGAGTAGGTACTTATTAATTAATTATCTAATTTATCCATAAATAATAGACATTGTTTAATTGATATAGAGTTACTTACTAATTACTCTATCAGTTTACAAATAATAGACACCGTTTGACCCATACAAAATTTTAGATCAATTCAAATAATAATTTTTCAAAATTTGAAAGAGACAAAATATCAGATCTACATCCCTTTTTTTTCTTCTTATTTTCTTATTTTCCTTAATAATTAGAAGATAATAGAGTTAATGTATTTCATTTTGAAAATTGAATATATCGAAATAAAAAGTGATAAATATTTTTATACATTCCAAAAAGGTAAGTATGCCTATTGTTGAGGAAGGAAAGTATCAAATTGTTGGAGGATAATAGTGTTAATGTATTCTTGTTCGTAATAATTAGAAGATAATAGTGTTAATATTTTGAGACATTCCAAAAAGGCAAGTATATCTATTGTTTGAAGGAGGAGAGTTTCAATATTTCTCGGAATTATTTTCCACTATTTTTTATTTGATATTTTCGAAAAATGAGGCTATACTATTAATTAATTTTTTCAAATTTCTCCCTATTAACTACTCATGGTCAGGGCTGATATAATTAACCAAGTTGCTCGAACTCGACTCGAGTTCGGCTTGACAATAAATGAGTTGAGCTCAAGCTAAATTTTGAGCTCGATGTGTTAACGAGTCAAACTTGAGCATAAAGTTGCTTGACTCGTAAGGCTAGCGAACCGTTTGAAATAAGTACAATATAGTATTATATATATGTGTATGTGTGTGTATTTCATGTGATTATTATACTAAATAAAATTTATCTTACAATAAATATTAAAACTTATATATTAAAACTGAGGTTATCTTATATATATAAATATCTCATTAAATATTCATTTTGCCTCTATATTTATTACCATCGATTTGTCATCATAAATATTTTAATTATTCCGAATTTAAAACTAACTCCTAAATTATCAAAATGTCATTAACATTTAACACTTTCAGAATTAAACGTGTTATTTACGAAAATTTGTATAAGAGTTGATGAAAAGCTAAATAAAAAATCAATATTGAACTCAAAATGATGTAAGAATTAAATAGTTTGCGAGTTGCTTGTGAGCTTTTTAAGTTCAGCTCGATAAAAGCTCCGTTCGAATTCGGCTCGAAAGCTAATGAGCTGAGCCGAGCTCGAGTTAGAAATTTTGTCTGATAAATCGAACTCAAGCATCCCAAAATTTGGCTCGGCTCGCCTCGACGCATGCCCACCCCTACACACACTAATTGAAGGGTTAATATTTTGAAAACTACAATAAAGGGCAATATGATTATCACTATTTTCTTATATAACCAAAACTGTTTAGTAGACTCCTTAACTCTTGTGCCCTTACCTTAGACGGTAGTTAATTTAAAATGGAGAGACTATACAATTGATTAATCCATCTATTCCATAATAACTTAGATAATTAAGAACAATAGTATTAAAATACTAAAAAAGAGTAAAATAATACCAATAAACATTATCATGGTTTAGGGCATTTATGTCGTAGGATCCTTCTGTGTTAAAAGTCAAACCTTAGGATTGCTTAAAAAGTCAGTTTACTGCCCGAAAGATTGAGAAAATAAGGCTAGTTTGAGAATTATTAAATTTTAAAATTCCCTACTTAAAATCGTTTTTAAAAATTGATTTTAAAAATAAATATAACTTTAATATTTGATAAATAAATTTTAAAAATTAATATGATAAATAGTATAGTATTAAGTAAAATTATTTTTTTTATTGTAAAAAAACAAAAGCTATATATTATAAATGTAAGAAATATAATTGAAATTATTATTGTAATTAATCAAAGAAAAAACGAAAACGGTTTTTCAAAGCACCTATAATGTTGCTTCCAAAAGCAACCTTAAAAGCAAAAATAGATCATTAAAAATAGGTATTTTAAAATTTACCAAACACCTACTGTTACAAGTTACAAGAAAAAAAATCAGAAGCCAGTAGCCAAAAGCAATCTCAAGTTGCCCTTAATAAAGCTCAGTCACGTCTAAAAGCTAAACAACCATTGTTATCTACTAATCACCCGTCCTTAGTCCTTCCAAATCCATAGTTCCATCTGCAACTAAAAAGTTTACTTTGATACAAAATATTTGCTATTTGATACTGCAGCGAGTTAAATATAACATCGAAGCAAATACGATCACAGTTCCCACAATGTCATACGAAAACTGCAATACCGAGACTCACTGTTTTCTGCACTGCCTGCAAGAAAAACAAAGGGAAAAAAGAGTCAAGTGAAGAAATGCTCTATTGGATACTAATTTTTGGACCTTAACTGCTTTCCAAATAAATCAGTACAGGAACCGCTTCAACAAGTATCCATTCTTTGGAGCATAGAAACTGAACCAAGTCACCACATGAAATGTGAAACACAAAATACAGATGAGAATTTACCTGGATCTACTTCTTTCCACTTCTTGTTCTTGATCCCTGTTTTATCATGAACCAAAGGTAACTTTAAAAAACATGATGAATTCGTTGAATTAATCAAACCAAAGGCAACAGAATAGATATTAAAGAAACGGAAAAAAAAAAATCACCTGACGAGATGAAGCACCATGGTTCGATGATAAAGACTACCCCGATCTCTCAGAATTTAGACAGGCATCTCCATTAGGTGGATCCTTGTCCGCAAAGTTCTTCTGCATCATTGTCATCATTGTGGCAATTTGAGCGGCCATCTGAGCACACGTCTGTTCCATGGACACCATTTTCTCTCTCATCTCACGAACCTCAGCTTTAGCTTCTGAAACCATTCTCGCGGTCTCAACAGGAAGTGGCTTGGAGGTGCTAAGTTTAGAAAGAGTTGTACGTCCCACACCAGGAGTACGTACATGCCCAGTTGTTTCCTCTCCTATAACCTTCACAAAAACATCATCTGCAATTGTATCTTCCTGAAAGGTCCCTTGCTGTTGAGCAGCCTCACGAAGTTGTGACTGTAATGAAAAGCAAAGTGATTAAACATAAAAAAGAAGATATATTAACCAGATATATACCTTAATTTTAACCCAAATTTTACTTTGGTCCCTCTGTTTTTAGAGGTAACAGTTGATTTTATAAACCGTTGTAATGTGACCTTAATCTAGAGACTGCTGCCCATTGACGGAGCAACCAGTGGCCCAATGTCGAAATCTGCTCCTTTCCACTCCATAGACCATGGTTCAAGTGGAAAGAATCCAGTGTACCAAAGTTCAATTTTCTTTAATTATTTTATACAAAATAATTATCAGTTAAAAATAAGTGATATTCTTGAAAATGCCATCCAAGATTTGTTAACTAATAAAAAGGTTGAGCAACAATTAAATGTAGGTGAAGAAAATAATATGATTGTCTTGTGAAAGCTGTGTTTGACATTAGAAAAAAAATATTCCACATTACAGCCAGTATTCAGCCTTTAGGGTTTGATTGATTCTAAATTGGAGACCAAAGAGGGGTTGAGTATCAAGGTAGAAAGTAAGGCTACTAAAAGAATTAACTCGGATATGAAATGCTGGTACATACAATTATAACTGATGACGTCTCATTTACAGGCTGCCCATTTTTGCGAGTACGAGTGGCTATAAATAGATCTGCCTGGGATGGCTCTTTCCCTCCCTGCCTCTTTATACGCTCATGAACAACCAATAATTGTTACTGCTTGACAATATCAATGCCAAAAAGTGAAATAATGATTCCCAAGTATAATAATCAAGAAGCTACCTGCTCCTCGCGGACCCGTGCAAAGCTTTTTGAACCACACGCATGATTTGAAGTAAATTTTAACCTGTTGGCCTTATTAGTGTTGCTTCGCACCTGTGTATTATATGGGAATTACTTTTTATTTTAAATAACAAAAGGAAAAAATAAGAATCAGTATTTCTCATAGTAAAGCTACAACACACCTTTGCTTCAGTAGAATTCCAAAAAGACACAAGGATACGCCACTGGTCAGGTTGGACCCTCTCATTACAGTCTGCAAGCCGCTCCTCATCAGTCTCGTGAGGATTGTAGTGTTTAGCCTTTAACAGAGCCTTCCAATTTTTCCATTTTGTGCCAATGGATTTCAAGATTGAATCCTTGCTTTGCGGGTCAATTAAAAATTTCGACTACATTGGTTGAAAGAATGTCACAGAACAGAAATTTACAGCAATACACTGAATGTAAAAGAAAATTCTAATACCTCAACTAACTGCCACATTCTCTCTTTGTTTTCATCAGGTACTGCCTTCCAATGAATATAATTCAGAGGAGCTACATGACCATTTCTCGCAATAGTTCCAAGAAAGAAAATAAATTTGGGAGCCTCAGGGCCTATGGGTTCCCCAAACTCGTTAGTGCTGACCGGTATTTTATCTTCACTGTTCCACACATCTAGGCAGCGAGTTGGGCCACGCCCCCGAGTCTTCTTTTTGACCTTGCTGGGAACTATCCAAAAACAAAGCATGAAGAATGGAAGAGGAAATTTTAGCTCATTAGGTTGAAAAAATATATCATATGTCAAACGCCATTCAAAAACGACCACAAAAAGAAAAAAACCTGCACCGAACATATCCAGGAGAGCTTGTGAATGGGAAGGCTGTGGCTGGCTAGAGCTTGTCAGGCCCTTGGAATGACCCTTCAGGAGCTGTACCTGGCTAGGAGATATTTCTTCCCGCTGCTGATTGCTAATGATATCAGGCATGGCATCTGCAGGGTCCATGGTGGGCCTACGCTTTGCGCACCTTATCATGGACTCAACAGGAGATGGTGAAAGAAATTTATCTGAATGAAAAAGAAATGAATATATCAGTTAAGCACACGATAGAATAAAATAGAGAAACTTGATCAGCAAGGTCGCATGCAGTAGTGCATTTGACTTCCAGACCCAAAACACAAGCACTAGGCTATATGATTAGAGAACACCAAAAGCACATTTCTCACTCACTATGACTATGAAAGGTTAATGTCATTCCAATGTATATCATCTTAAATATCTCCACATCTCCAACTATATTAGTTATTTTCTGTTATAATGTTTGATATAATTGCTATTGAATTTCAAGGCATAAAATACAAGCCAAGGGCTTGCTTTAAAATACAAGCACTACATTAACATACCCGAACTATACATGTCCACGTCTTCATGTGGTTCATCAGAAGTAGCATGCATCAGGCTAGAGCTCCGATCTAACCCACGTCTCTCCACCTCTTGTTGATGGTCATCAGTGATATGGCCTGGCGGATACCTAGTAGGTGCACGCTTAGTGTACCTTATCATTGACTCTGTAAGAGGTGGAGATCGAAATTCTCCCTCTAGGAAAAAAGAGGTTAATGATTATTGTAGAAGCAGTTCAATGAAGTGTAATACTAATTAGCCCCTAGGAAAAACTTTCCAGTGATGCATGGCTGAGCTGTAACTAAATCATGTCCTCGTGCACCTCACACAATTTTTGGGTTCAAAAGCACGGACCGACCCATGCTCGTAAATCAAATGACAAGCCTAACTGAAAAGAATTTTGTTATGGAAAAAAACAAGGCACACTCTTATTTGAATGATAAGTCAGACAAAAAGTACCAGCATTCCCCATTTCAACGCCAGCACGTGGTTTGGCAGAGTTAGTAAGCCACTTTCTAGAGATCAACATGTCTCTACAAGTCGCCACCTGAGACTGATGTTGATGGCCATGGCAACAAGAATGTTTGTCATGCTGATGGTGTGCACCGTTGCCTTAAAAAGGGAAAAAAATCATAATTTCTCCAGAGTTATAAAAAAAAAAAAAACGTGAAGATATGTTTGCAATGGTCCATGTGCAAAGGCAGCAATTTAGACATGGTAAATCCAGAGTCAGTTCATTAGCATAATGAGCACACGTAATGACTGATGAGCATGTTGAACTGCAATTATAGCTTACCTGCATTAGTCATATCAAATTCAGCAACTGACTGAGAGAACAGCTGTCGCCCAGAGTTTGGGATGTGCTGGCAAGATCTATGCTGGGTTTGATATTGCTGGCTGCAGTTAACTGGAGGCTGGTGCAGATGGCATTGTGCTTGGCTAATCTCCTTTCGTCTTGTACTCGACTCTTTTGGCGGAGGAATATGTGAATGCTCTGCATAATAAACATACAGTTGCTAAACATACCATAAACATGACACACAGTAGCAGCCTAAATCGATCAAATATCTCATTAATATCACATAGACAAAGTTATAGCAGCAACTAGCCACATTTCAGGTCAAAATATTGCACAGTTATCAAGTTCTACTGCAAATTGTTCATGTATCATGTCTACTGCCCTAGCCAGTCTAGAAAGCAACCTCTAAGAAAAATACCGGCATTAGCAGTAAATTTGTCAGCAAGTTGATGAGAATGTTGTGATTGATCACGAGTTGGGTGGCAGTTACATGGTTTTTGATTAGATTGATGCGACTTGCAATTGCCCACTGAAAACCGATGCTGATGCAGCTGAAATTGACTATGGCTTGAGATAGTATCAGTAGCATCCACCTGACACCTATGCCCACATGGATTCTGTCTTCTACCCGCCTCTGTAGATGTTGAAAGTTGACATCAGCATAGAAGGTAGTAACCTCCATAGTTAGATTACAAGTAGCATGTCATATGCAACTTGTGCGAGCAAACTCAATACACTGCTTACCTAAACTATCAATATTTCCGCCAGACAACGGTTCAGGAGAGCTCACAGGAGAGTCATAAGGCCTCTGACGGGGCTGACATGAGCGAGCATAGCTCAATGAGGGCTGATGACATTGATGTCTGCTCAGGTCTACCTGATCTTGCCATGAATTTTTGGCACAATCAGCCAGAGTGGCTGATGAGCTCTTATGCCCATATATACTGCACGTCCCTGTAGACTTCGTAGTAGGAAGGCGAGAATATCCTTCAAAAATGAGATACAGGTATGAAATATATGATAACCTTATTTCAATGTCATACAAAATTATATAAACTAACAAAGATCAAGGGATATAACTCCCCCAAAAATTAATAATTAATCTATAGCCGTCAAAAATTCATGGTAGATTGAAAGCATAAAAAAATACTCCACGAAAAAAAAAAACATGAATATGTTCGGGCCCTGAAATCCTCACCACTGATCTCCAGCTGTTGATCAGTGAACAACCCAGCTTCATTCCATAACATCATGAATTTCTTCTTCACCCTCTTCATGAGCTCCAAAATGTAATGACCTTTTCTATTATACTTGATGCAGTTTTCCCAAATATATTGCACATCTCTAAAAACATCCTTGAAATTTTGGTATTTTAGGCCATTTTCAAGATTGATGCATACAGTACTGAAATCCATAGGCGTCTCAATAACATCAAGATAATCCTGCATCCAACCCCAGCATACACATAAAAACAGAAAAAAGTTCATTAGAGACTATCTAAGTAAACATGAGTTATGCACAAATAAAAGAAAATCAGAAATTTAATCCATAACATATGTAACATCGCTTTCTCACTTAGTGAGTACTGTTAATAATAATCAGTTATACTTTAGGGTACTAAAATACAACTTTGATATTTGTAAAAAAAATTAAAAATTAAAAAATAAAAAGTAAAATTGAACATACAGGTATTCCAAGTGCAACAGGATCCACTGGAAGATTGAAGGGAGCAGCAGCATCCATCTTCATAACCTTCCTGATCACCTAACGGGTAGACAATTTCCCAACAATGAAGAAGAAAATTAAGAAAGTAGATGCGCGTCTCATTTAGAGATATTTATATGTAAATGAATACATATATTGGAATACATGAATACACAAGTAAAGCATGCACAAAGTTATTTGGCACAGCACTTCAACACATACCGCAAGGGCAGCTTTTAGTTCTTGGTCGTTGCATTGCGGATCCTGGTGGGTCAGGGTTGGCTCTTTTTGTTGTGATTTTTCATCTTGCACCTGAAGAGCACCACTACTTAATGGAGAAACCCCGCTAGATGAATTGATCAGTTTGCTCCTAGCTTTCTTAGAAAAGTTAGTAGAAGCAACCATATTTGATTCAACAACAGGGCTCGTGCTATCCTCCAGCATTGCCTCAACACCTTTTACATTTTGTCCACTTGCCTGCTGACTACGCTTAGTGCTGCTTTTCTCGACTCTTTCTTCAACTTCATATTCGCCATCCAAGCCGCATTCATGTGTAGGGTCCCGGACAACACTTTGAATCACTTCATCTACATTGCAAACAGGAGCCAGTTTTTGTTTGCTTTTCACATTTCCACGCTTACGCTTCATTTCTTGTAACTAGCAGTCACGAAGCTGCACAGAGAGGGCTTGATCAATTTCAGATCCTTTGCCTCGTCTGACTAGCATATGTGGAATGTGCTATTTAGCACGGACTCCCATACTGAACAACCAAAAGGGAGCACAATGCAACGTAGAACAAGTCTAATCAACTAATATAAGTGCTTTGTAGTTTTCATCTTGGATTTAGCCAAGAACTTGACTAAGGGGGGCAAAATTCAAACATAAACATACACATACAAGTCGATGTCATAAATAAGAACAAATACAAGTTAGTGTATTCAAGATATAAATATATCGTTGGGTGCAATAAACAATCACAATACGCATTTAGTTAAATGATAACGTTTAGCACAATCAAAAGTGTAATTAGTTATTAAAGTAATAAGATGTGGTATTAATTTATTTATTGTGAACAGATACAAAAATAATTGTGAGGACAATGCTTGTACAAATTAAAAGTTAAAATTAATTTCCGTATTTAACATTTGGACTCAAGTTTGGAAAAATAGAACGAAAAATGGTGGTAATTCATGTAGAGATGTCTTCCATTAGCATTGACTCAATTCCTTTTCTAATCAGGCCAAGTTTCTCAAATTATTTTAGTTTTTTCTAGATTACCTAATCTCAACGTTAATCATATAAAACTTTTGCAATATGTAAAGGTGAAACTGTTTAGTGGGAATTGTAAAAATATTTTAAGTAATAAGTCTTATTTAATATGTTGACATAAAACATAAAGCTGCTTAATTGGGAAAACAGAAAAAGAGAATGGTGGGATTCAAACCCACAAGAACTGCCTGTCTGCCTTTTACAGCAGCGCAAGACCCACCTGAACAAGCTCAATTTGGTTATTTAGGTTGCTACAAATAAATATTGATCTAACTTTTTCATTAATACAAAATATAGGTAAACAAATAATTCTTTTTTTTTATTCTGGTACCAAACCAAGGAGGGGACTTGACCCCCCTTGCCTCTCTGTGGCTCTGCCCAGGATTTAATACCTATTGGATTTCAACTCTAAGGGCCCCAATCCCTTACTTTCAAAGACCCAAAAGGAAATGAATATCAAATCAATCCACCAAGCTGAACAGGTTTAGAGTCATTAGCACATGGGAGCTGATAAATAATTTGCTTCTCGAGCACCTTGCTTTGAAATCAAATAAAATGCGGGCAAAATACAACCACATTAAAGGAAAAAGTAATTTCTAAGAGGGGAAAAAAGAAGTCCAGAAAAGAACAGCAGTTCCAGGGAAAACATACAAAAGGGCAAATGAAACTTAGACAAGTTTTGAAATGCTTGAGATAATTTTGAAAGGAAAACATCACCTATTTCCTAAAGTGCCCATTACACTGTTTTCCATACTCCTTCCCCTGTGGTACTTCAAAGAGTGAAAAACTTGTTGATTTATCAGCTTGTTCACTTTATTAACAAGAATCAAACAATCTTTAAGCATATTTTATCTTAGTACAACAAACTTCCTTTTCCTTTTAAAAAAAATAAAAATCAAAAGCTTATAGAAATTAACTCCTTCGAGAGAGAGCACACTTTATAAAAGCAGTTATCCGCCCTCTTAACGATCTACATGACAAAAGCATCCCACTAACTAATGTGTTTATTTGCTTTAGGCACTCCCACCAGTGCATCTAAATAGCTCTCTAACCTAAATTTTAGAGATTAAACGAAGGTAACCTCCTGCTAATGTATCCAAACACCATTAAAAATAGGGGATTTGCAACGGTAATCCTCTACGGGACTTTTGTTCATCCCACTTCTATTTTTAAGTTTACATGTCTCTAGCGTCGTCTCTAGCGTGTGCATTCTCCATATCTCACCTTCTAATTTGAGGTTTGAGATGTAGTGATTAAAATTTAGGGGTTGAAAATAGTTACACTAGTGGGAATGCCCTTAAGTTGAGATTTTTCTTATGAAAGCAACAAGCTTTAAGCTAGATTCATGTAACTTTTTTTTCTCCCCCCTAATCCAATATTGTTGCAATTAAGGCTACCAACAAAATAACCCAAACTCCTATAGAAACCACCATAACTAGAATCAAGGGTTTGTTTGGTAGTATCTTTTTCCCTTAAAAGCTAGCTTCTTCAGAACAACTGGCATGTATTGAGCTTAAAATTTACAGCTTATTTATACCAAAATAGAAAAAAAAAAAAACCTTAAAAGTTAGCAACCAAAAGCAAAAGCTGAAGCAAACAATTCAATAAAAGACAAACAAGTTCAAATACATATGGACACCATAGAAAAGTACTACAATCTAGTGATCACAGGAATCAAACGGATCGATTGATTCTAAAATGTTTGACCTTAGCAGTGAATAATCGAATTGGGATTAGATAATTAGAGAGATTATGAAAAAGTACCTCGAATTTCGCGGATTCGTATGCGTTTCGACGCCAAAAATAAAGCCCTAAATGGGCAACGACTCTATATGGTGAGTGAGTGCGTGAGTATCACTGGGAGCAGAGATACTGCGCGCGTAGCAAGAGTCTTAACTGCGACCAATTGCTTCGCGTTTGTTGGAAACAGCGACAAAAAACTCAAAAATAGAAAAGTTTGTTTTTTTTATAGCACAAAGTTTAGAAGTGATGTACCCATTAGTTCAGCCGAATTTGGTATTGTTAAAATTATGCTCATCAGGTTTGATGCCAAACTCAAAAGCTCTCTCTTCATATCGAGAGTGCTTTGTAATATGATTTTTTTTAGTAACCGTATAAATTTATGTTGAGTTATATATATAGACTCTACCGTAAGGGTCAACTATTTTTTTTTATACGTAAACCAACCTGAAGGCCCAACTAGTTATAATTATATTGAATCAATTGAACTAATTTAATCGTCCATAAGAGGTGTTAAATATATACTAGGAAAACTTGAACTCCTTGTTTCCATGTGAGAAAATTGTGTCGTTTAATAGCTACACGGAAAAAAAATTTGAACCACTTCTTATTTTCTCTCCTTCTTATTATATGTATATGATGATTTGATGAATACATATAGATGAGTCAAGCTCTCGAGTAAATGAGTTAAGCTGAGCACAGTCATTGTTTGGCTTATTAAACTCTAAAACCAATTTCTTACTTGACTCTTTCTCTCAAACGAACCGAGGTCTTATCGAGCATTTGCACCCCTACCATTAAGAATGACAGTAGAAGTGTTACCTCACCATAAAATATTTGCATTGTATTACAGTTATTAATTCGTAGTTGGACAATATAATATCACAGTATGCAAAAAGTATAAAGACATAAAAGAATTTCTTGACCACTATAATTTTTTTTTCCAAAAAGTTGGCAAGTTGAGTTCAAGAAAGTTGGGCTGGTTACTATTCATTAGTTAACATTGGCACATTAAACAATATATTAATAGATTTTTCTTGCTTTGGAATGAGAACTAGGATTGTTCATCAGTTCGGTTCGGATTTAATCCAAACTGAAATTCAAAAATCTAAAATTCAAACCGAATCCGAACCGAATCCACACCGAGAAAGGTCGGACCGAACCCGAAAACCGAACCGAACCCGAACCGTCATTAAAAATCGTCATTAATCCGAACCCGAACTTTCATTAAAGGGTTTCGGGTTTAAATCCGAAATTTTTTAGAAAATCCGAAATTTTTAGATTTTAAATCCGAACCCGAACCATCACTAAAAATTTAGAACCGAATTAAATCGGTTCGGTTCGAATTTGAACCAATGCACATTCCTATGTGCCGTGGCTTGAGGAGAGAAAATGGAGTTGGTAGGATGCTTAGACCAAATAAGATAAGATAAAGAAGAGGTGGATGATACTACAACTCTGCCTACACATATATAATATATATGTGTGTGTGTAGTTTATAAGTCATGGAAAAAAAAACATCTCTCGTAATATTTAGATAATTCTAGGCAATATCATAGTTGATAACTAATTAATATGATAAAAGGACATGTAAAATAAATAATACACCACGACAACGAGTCCGCAATATGCAATAAATAATATTATTATAACTCATATAATAATATTATTCATTCACACAAAAAATATATACGAATATTCGGGACCTTAAATCCTCCCCATGTTAGGAAATCTCATCCCCGAATTAGCATACCTAAAATAAATATGAAAACTTACCGAAAATAATAAATAACTCCAGATAGCTAGCTCGCATCTCCTATTTGCACTCTCATGTAGCCTTCTTGATCCTATGATATTTCCATAATACTTTTGCCAAGCGAATAGAATGTCGTCGAATTTTGCATCCAAGATATGTGTTGGCCGAACCTCATAGGAAACATCTTCCTCAATATGAAGATCATAGAAATCTATAACATGAGAAGGATCCTACAAATATTTCCAAATTATGGAAACATGTAAGACCGGATAAACATTAGCTAGTTGATGTGGTAAGGCAAGGCAATAGGCCACCTCCCTAACCTCCCCGAGAATAAAAAATGGACCAATAAATCTCAGAGAAAAATTTCCCTTCTTACAAATCTTATGATACCCTTCTTTGGAAAAACCTTTAAGAAAACATGTTCCTCCACTTAAAAAGCCAAAGGTCATCTATGCTTATAAGCATAACTTTTATGTCGAGTACGAGCTATCTCCAAATGTTGCTTGATCAATTGTACATTTTGAGTCGTTTCTCAAACAAACTCTGGTCCCAACAATGCCTAGTCAGCAGTTTTGGCCCAACATTTTGGAGACCTACATCGACACCAGTAATTAAAGCCTCTAATGGAGCTATCTCAATACTTGTATGATAACTATTATTATAGGAAAACACTATCAAACTTACATAATCTTCCCAATTAGTTCCAAAATCAAGAACACATGCTCGAAGCATGTCCTCTAGAGTCTGAATGGTTCGCTCAGATTGATCATCAGTCTGAGGGTGAAATGTTATACTCAAGGAAAGTTTTATACCCAATGTCTCTTAAAGACCTGCCCACAATCGAGAAATAAAACAAGAGTCATGATCAGAAATGATAGAGATGGGCACTTTGTGTAAGCGAACAATCTCATTAATGTACCTCCGACAAAGTTTTTTAACCAAATCAATAGTACGAATAATATGAAAATGAGCAGACTAAATCATCATATCATTGATAACCCAAATTGCAACACTACCCTTCTTATACTTTAGGAAGCCAACAATAAAATCCATCGTAATACGCTCCCACTTCTACTATCCACTTAGACATTTATGTACGACCTTTACTTATTGGCAAGGAAGGTACCGAGACACAAACTCCGCTACATCCTTCTTCATGCTTGACCACCAAAATTGTCGGGCGATATCATGAAATATCTTAGTGCTACCTAGATGTACTGTAAGATGATAGTGATGAGACTCTTGTAGAACATCCTCTCGAATAGATAAAGGAACAAATAGGCAATTTTGAAATCATAATCCGCTATACTCAGTTATGGTCCACCTATCAAGGCTATGATTACTATAAATACAAATCCAATATGCCTCAGACTCTTCATTCCTATGATGAGCATCAATCATATGGGTGATAAAGGTCGGTTGTACTACAAGTGTAAATAATGTAGCTTGACCTTTCACTTCTATAAAATCCAACCCACACTGATTAAACACTCGAAGCATCTCCAACTAGTTAATGGCAAGGCATGCAATAAAGTAAAAAATCTTACGACTCAAGGCATCCACCACAACATTTACTATCCCTGAATGATACTCAAGGTTAAAATTATATTGGTCTAAGTACTTAATCCACTGCCTTTATTGCATATTTAAGTCTCATTGAGTAAAGATATACTTGACAACCTAGTAATCTGAGAAAACCCCAAACTTTTCACCGTACCATTAGTGTCGCCAACACTTCAACCGAAATACTACGACCTCAAATTCTAAGTCATGAGTAGGATAATTTTGTTCATAAATCTTCAATTGTTAGATGGCATATGCAACTAGACTCTCTATCTGCATCAAAATACTCCCCAATTCCTTTTTAGAAGTATTACAATAAATGTGTTTCTTTGCTCTGGAATGGTAAAAATAGGAGCTGATATCAACAACTCCTTTAAAATAAGAAAAGACTCTTTGCATGGTTGGTTCCACTGAAACTTAACTTCCTTCGAGTGAGTGTCATAATAAGAGCTGCCAAATGTGAGAAACCGACGATAATATCCCGCAAGTGTTAAGAAGTTACAAATCCTAAAAATAGATTTAGGACATTCTCACTCAGTAATAGCTTCAAGTTTAGAAGGATCCTCTGAAACTCCCACCGCCGAAATAACATGCCTGAGAAAACAAACCTCGGGCAACCAAAACTCAGACTTAGAAAACTTAGCATAAGTACTATATTCTCGAAGTGTAAAGATGACAATACAAAGATGCTCACGGTGAGCCTCATCCGAAGGAGAATAGACAAGGATATCATCTATGAAAACTACCATAAATCGATCAAAGTAAGGTTGGAAAATACGATTTGTCAAGTCCATAAAAGCTACTGGTGTATTTGTAAATCTGAAGGGTATGACAAGAAACTCATCATGACCATAACGAGTATGAAAAGCTATTTTTGAAATATCTTCAGCCGAACCCGTAATTGATGATAACCAAAACGTAAATCAATCTTCAAAAAGAATCTTGAACCCTACAATTGATCAAAGAGATATCGATCCTCAGTAATGGATATTAGTTCTTGATGATTACTGTAACACCCCAAAAATTTTAACACATTTGGTGTAATTAGTCAACCGAGGACCCAAAAAAGGATGAAAATGATCTTTTCAGGAGCTAAAGAAAGGACTTACAGAAGCTCCCATATTCATAATCCCTAAATGTGGAAAGGGATATATAGTGCATTGAGATGTATCTCGAGACAGATTATAAGGTGTTTTGATGCAGACAGAACGAATAGTAGCATATGCGTCTTGTCGATACATGGATTATAAGGTGTATTGATTAATCATGAACTGAACTTTCCCACGCATGACTTGGATATAGCGGCAATAGTTTTTATGTTGAAGATTTGATGGCACTATTTAAGGTCTTCTCAGACCATAAGAGTTTAAAGTACATTTTCACTCAGCATGAGTTGAACTTGAGACAATGGCAGTGGATGGAGTGTTTGGACTAGTATGGTTTTGAGCTACAATATCACCCTGGAAAGACAAATATGATGGTAGATGCTTTAAGTTGGAAAACGAGATGTACGGTGGCTAGTATTACAGTAAATAAATGGGATATACTTCAGACGTTGGGAGAATTTAGATCAAAGATGGTGGAGATTAAAAGACGTGTAACCTTGTGTTCATTATAGTTGCAGTCAATGCTTAGAGAAAGCGTAATTGAAGCATAATGTAATGATGAATAGTGTGAAAAATTGCTAAAGAATGTGGAAGAAAGCCCGAAAGTTTAGAGTATTGGTGAGAATGGAGAACATAAACACTTAGGACGTTTATTTGTGCCAGCAGTAGTAAGAGAATGAGTGTTATGAGAGTCTCATAGCTCCCCACTTGTGGAATATCCTAGGGGAAATAAGATGTTCCATGACCTAAGTAGATAATTTTGATGGCCAAAGATTAAGAAAACTATAGCAAAATATGTGGCAAAATGCCTAACATGCCAACAAGTTAAGTTGAAACATCAGCGGCCAGGTAGACTTCTGCAGTCATTAGAAGTACCAATCTGGAAATGGGAGCATATTGCAATGGACTTCATGATCAGATTATTGAAGACAAGGTAGAAGAACGATGTGATAGGGGTGATTGTGGACCAATTTACGAAGTCAGTCAATTTATACCAATAAACAAAACTGATTCAGTAGAGATTTTATTACATCTTTACGTACAAGAGATTGTGCAGTTGCATAGAGCTCTTTAGATGATAATATCTAACCAAGATAGTCAGTTCACTTCTCAGTTTTGGAATGACTTACAGAAGGCCCTAGGGATGAAGTTGTCAATGAGTACGGCATTCCATCCACAGATGGATGGAAAAATGGAAAAGACTATATAAATGCTTGAAGATATATTATGAGCATGGGTGTTAGACCTAGATGGTAGTTGGAAAGATCATATTTCCTTAATCAAGTTTGTGTACAACAACAATTACCATTTAAATCACCATTCTGTTGAATGGAAGCTGGAGATACGACCTTGATAAGTCAAGACTTTGTAAGGGAAACCATAGAAAACGTAAAGTTAATAAAAAAAATGATTGAAAACAGTGTGCAGCTAGCAAAAGAGTTATGCTAATAGACAATGAAGACCCTTGGAGTTTGCGGAAGAAGAATACGTATTTCTCAAAGTGTTCCCCAGGAAGGGTATTAAGCGATTTAGAGCAATTGGAAAGTGTCATCCTGATACATCGGGCTATGTCAGATTCTTGAACATGTAGGAAAGGAGGATTATCGATTAGCCCTACCATCTCAGCTAACAAATATATACTCCATGTTTCATGTTTCGATGCTATAAAAGTGCATTCCACATCCCACACACGTTATCGATTTTTTTGGACTTGATGCTAGAACCAAATGTATCAATTGAGGTGCGACCAATGCTTATTCTAGACTGTGAAGAATGAGTGATAAGAGGATGGGTGATTCCATGAGTGAAAGTTTGATGCAAGTATGGTAATGTTGAGGAAATGACTCAGGAACGTGAAACTGAAATAAAGATGAAGTATCCGGAACTTTTTGGTTATTAAGGTACTTCTTCATGATTGATATTGTGGCAAATTTTGAGGACAAATTTTTTTTAATAGGTAGAGAGCTATAACACCCCAAAAATTTTAACATTTGCTATAAGCAGTCAACCTGGGAATAAAGGAGGTGAACTAATCATATTTGGCAAGAAAAAGAATGATTAAGCATTTGAGAAACTTTTCATGGCTTGATAGTGCTCGAACCTTTTGGCCATATCTCCTAATATATTATAATAGTTTTGGAAAGGGGATTCAATTTTCTATACCTTTTGTGTTTTGAGAAAATAATTTTGGGAGCATATAAGTCGACTGATTTGGATATTAAGTTGACTGATGTAGAATTAAGTCAACTAGTCTGATCGGTGATAGTTTTAAAAAATTTGACAAATATCCCATTTGGGACACGTGTTACCCTATAGACTTGGCTATTTGGGTGTAAAATACCCAAAAACACCTAGGTGCTTTCATATATACAACATATGAATTGTTAACATGCCATTTGTTTAGAAGAAAAAGGTGTACACACAACCTACTAGCATCAAGTCCAACCTATACCGCATTTTTTAACATCAAACGAGGTAAGGGGCCTCTGTCTTCTTTGGTTTTATTATAAGGCATGGAGAAATTTATGGTTTTAAGTTGAAAACAATTCGAATTTGAGGAAATGATAATGTTTTCATAGATACAAATCATGTTTTGCTAAAATCTTGATTATGACTTAAAATAACAACTGCATATTTGATTAAGTGGCTTTTTTGGAAGCTTTTGATAATGGAATTATGAGATTGGAAATTAGAACGAGCAAGAAAATAAAATGTCTTTAAGTGGAGCAGGGAAATCAATCGGCTGGTTGCCCATATTATTCAACTGATTACTACGGGCATAGCCAAAAAACTAAGTATTTTGTGATATTTTCCAGCTATAGAAGCCTTTTTTGAAACACGGGGTTGGGAAATTAAGTGATGCCTTGCTGGACCAACATAGTATGTAAAGAAGAATCAAGTGTAAAGTCGATATAAGCGTATTAAAAGCTATAGGTTTGGGTTAGTTACGGGCAATAGGACCTACAATAATTAATCTATGCTATTTTTGTGCTATTACATGTTGACGAGCAGGGTTGTGTGCTCTGTGATGTGCATTGTCGTAAAAATTATGTGATGTACATGTGATATAAATTTTTTTTTTGGAAATTTCAAG
>MKEJ01018620.1:0-15782 GCA_001753735.1 Embelia ribes
CGGTTTACCGGACCGATAAACCCCCCCAAAAAAAAAAAGGTTGAAGAATGAGAAGAATAAAATATCACCTGTAGGCTCACAAAAAGGAGGCTCCTCAAAAGTCGAAAAAGAGAAGTGCTTATAAACCAAACCAATGTCAAACGTGATCAACCCCGAGGATGGATCGTAGACAATGATCTCTTTTACGGGTAGCCACAAGAAGAGATCTTCTTGTGACAACCCTTGAACCCCAATGAGCCCACCATAGCTTAGGTTAGCCCTAACAATAGAGTCAAAGAACACCCTAGACTCATACTTAGCCAGACAAGGCTCTTCCATGTGAACCTCAAGGACAAAATCTTGATCAAGATTGTATGATTTTATGTTCTTTGGGAAGAGCCCTGCAGGCAAGCCTTGGCTCCTCATCAAGTCATGGATGGAGTTTGGGAATGGGAGAGATTGGGAGAGAGAGAGAAGAGAGAGGAGGGAGAGAGTGATGAGAGTTGGGTAGGGGAGATGGGAGGTGGCCATTGTGGATGGTGAGTGAGTGAGGGGAGTGGCGAAAAGGGGTTTATAAAGGAGGTTTTGGGGTTTTGTTTTGGTGTGAGGTGTGGGCCATAAGGGGTTGAAAATGTGGGGTAGGGTGTGAATTTACATTGATACCCTTGTTTTGGATCATGTACACTTGCCATAACACTAGTTCTTGAGTTTTGAAAAAGTGACAGGCTTGATTATGTAAGTTTAAGACAACTAGATAGGTGCTAAGTAATCAAATCCTTGATGCATGGAGAATGCTCTCACTCTCGTTTTCGTTTCTGTTTTTACCATTTTTTGAATTATAGGCATGACGCTCTCAAGCTCTTACTTCCGCTTCCACTCAACGAATCAGTGACTTAGAATGGCAGAAGAGATACTGCTATTTAAGGTAGGTTGTAGGATTTTATAACTCAGTTCAACATCGTTGAATGATGTGGAAGAGATCCAATATTAAATATTTGTCACTCTATCCAATGATATTGAGGTGAGCTGCAGAATCTTACAATCCACCATGAACCGCTACAACCCTGCATACCAACTAGACAAGCTACATATTTGAATTCTTTTATAGTACTTTAGTGCTAAAATCATGAGACGTTAATAGAGTACTGATTATAATAAAACTATTCCCATATGAATCACATAATAATCATTTTTTGATATGATTTTGACAAGTTGGAATGAGTTTGCTTCCACAATAAACACCACTTTTGTCACTTATTCAAAATATGTAGAGTACTATTGTCTCAAATGAATTTATGGGAACTGAATAGAGTCTTGGATGAAACTATTGGGACCGTTAGTGTAATTAAACCAAATGACGTGTGTATTATTGAGAGAAAATTTATAGTACACGTGGAGGGTTAATTTGGTCAGTTAGTACAAAGTTGGGTAATCACGTGGCTTAGGGGTGCGAAATGGGAAAATGCATTTATAAGGTTATTACAAAGATAATTTTAGGAAAAAATGAGTAGGAAACAATCCAAATTATTTCGAAAACAATTAGATATACCATTATAAAACCAAAAAAAAAAATGACTAGAAAAAGTTCAAAATAGTATTAGAAAATTTAATATTAAATTTTTGAAAACTTATAAGATCCTAGTTGGATAATATTTCATAAAAAAATAAATAAAAATTAATAAAAATATTGTGATAATGAATTTTGTTAGCACTTCTATATTTAAATAATTTTTTCACGTCCACTATTTTGATTTGTAACTGGCTTATTTATATCAAGTACTTCAAATTTGTGTAAAATTTTTTAGAATGTTAATAAAAAATCACACGTATTTTGTTTATGTTTCCTACATATTATATATAAATATATTCTAAAATATTTTAAATTATATCCACATTTTCTATTTTTTCTATATATATATATATTATTTTTTTCATGCACTTTCCATTTTCATTTTCCCTTACAAATTCAATACTAAATTAGGGCTCCAATGTAGTTGTAAAGAACAAGGGCAGTTTGGTATTTATCTAACCTAAAAACAAAGTGTGTCAGAATGAAAAGATAAAGGCAATTAACTGCTGCCTTTCCTAGGGCATCACTTTATGACGAAAACGATTTTTCATTTTTAAATAAATTTGACAAAATTTTATATCCACTTTTCTTTACTTTTTAATTTATTCTTATATTATATTTCATCCATTTACAAATAATTTATAATTTTTTTCATTTTATGTTATTTAAAAAATAATTATCCACTCCTATTTTGAGATCATTTAATTATTACAAAATTATTAGATTTACCAATACTGTTCTCTCGTATTCATAAAGAATAAAAATTAAAGAAACATTAAGGAGCATTTTCTATTTTTTATATTTTATTCAAATTGTAAATTATTATTTTTTGACCATTACATAGTGGCTTCTCAAATATGCTATATAATATTCCAACTGAGAAAAGAAAAAGGGTAGGGGATAGAAACGGATTTACGGAGTTACTTAGCATGCATGTCAGGCAGTTTTTGCCTGGTACATCGTGATTGTTGATTTTCAAATCAAAAGTTGAGATTAAATAAATTTTTTATTTAATTTTTTAAAAAAAATCTTATACTTAATCTCATTCGCTGATTTAAAAATTAGCAATCTAAATGCGACAAAAATAAGCTACCCAACATATGTAGTCTCGGAAAAAGGTAATAAATACTCTTAAAAAGAGCATCACGGTGAGGCACATTTCTAGATCACAAAAATAAAATTTAATGTAAATAATTACAAAACTATTGCTGAAATATTTTATTATTAGATTATATTTTTGTGACTATAAAATATCGCATTACACTTACACTTTTATTTTTAATGTGAGATGCTCTCAACCCCGGCAGCCTCACCCTCGGGATAAAAACAACGAAGGGAAAGGTTTTCTAATATCAATAGAAATAGTATCACCATAAGACGACAATAGAAATAAAATTTAATCTTTATAATTATAAAAATACCTTCTAATTTCTTATTTTTAAATTTTATATATATAACCAAAAGTTATTTATCAGCAGGGTGACCCACTTCCCAGCAATGAATATGACAGGAGTTGAATCTAATGATTGAGCACAAACACGAACAAAGAGAAGGATTTGAATGGTGCATAATATTTAAGATAGCAAACTAGACTTTGCCCCATGAAGTTTCTGATAATTTCGGATTTTCCCCTTAGTTTCTGCAGTTACACTTTGCCCCCGACTTATAACCCAAGTTAGATTTTATTATATAAGGATCATATTATCCTCATTTTATTTCTTAATTTTATTAATTTATACTTAATATTAGATAATAGTAAATAAAAAATTGTCATTTTAAGAAAAATATATTATATTTGTATGCAATAATTTTTTTCTCAAAAAATTGTATTAAAAAACTATGCAAAAGATATTATTTAAATAATATTTTAATACATTTTCAAGTTATTTATGATAAATAATTTTTCTTTCACTTTGCCCTCTTGAAACTTTGGGGTAAACTACAATGATCACAAAATCTCACTAGGGCACAATGTAATTTCAGAAATCTCAGGGGTTTTCAGAGATTTTCTGAAACCTCATGGGGCAAAGTAAAATTTACTAATATTTAAGATGGTAAAATTAAACTCAGAATAATAAATACCATATACGTTTGTAATAGTTATTTTTAGTATGGATAATTGCGTCGCGATACCGAATATGGCTAGGATTTTTAGGCGAAACTAAGGAAAATAAAATTCAGTATTGTATTATTATAAACTGGAATCGAGAGTTTTGAAACGAGATTTTGTTGCTATAGTTAAGAAGAATGCGAATCACCTGAACAATCGATCGTGGAAATTGTTTCTATTTATTCGGTGTTTCTGAATAATCGCACGTAGACATTATGTGTTCATTGAAAACGGTTGTGTTTACTTGTCGATATAATTATGAAAGTAAGTAGTTACTATCGCAATAGTTAAGCTTGATTGCAATAAATTGATACGTGCCCTATTCGAATCTCTTGAATAATAACGTGTTGATGTTGCCTTGCACTGCTCCTCGGGTGCATTGCGACGTGTATGTGTGTATTGACTTGTTGGCAAAAGACGCACTTATAACGTTCTAGATTTTTACGGCAAGGCTAATATTCAGCTTGCAATAGTTTCACATAGGTGTTTTGTAAATGAGTATCGACTTTTGTTTTTTTACTTGCGTATTAGGTCTCCGGGGTGCCAAAATAAATCAAAGAATAATTAATAATTTTAATTATAGTTTTTCCTTGTGGATTTAAAGTTAATTTTTGAAATAAATAACTAGAACATGTTATTGAGCTAGAAATTTTAGATGGATTGATCACTTCCCTCTTTTTGTTAATAATTTAACGTGTTCACCTCTAGGATGATGTGGTGCTTCAATTTATCATGGTCCATATCGTACACATTTTAAAAAGCACCTAAAAGATTATTATATGAAATTAGAAAATTGAAAAATGTATATTGCCCAAAATTTCATTATTCTAAAATTTGAACCTTTTTTTACAAATATTATTTTCAATTCTTACAAAATGAATACTATTTTTAACTTGACAAAAAAAAAAAGATTTTCTATCCAAAAAAAAAAAAACTTAGCTATAAAAGAATTATAAACTCTAAATTTTTAAAATTAAAAACTGAAATACTAACAAACGGAAAGTTGTTACCCAGAAACAGAGGTTACAGGGATAAAAAGGGGTCCCTTTTGTTCCAAGGTTTTTTTTTTTATTATTGCTTTTTATTTTCCAAGGTATTTGCAAGCTTTTTTGCTACCCAGGACTAATATTTCGAGGTACAGTCGGCCACCATAGCAGAGACCTCTTCCAAAAAAATTTTTGCATCTATTAAGATTTGAACTCGATATTTCAACTTAAGCGGCTTGAGTCATTTCCGCTCGAAACAAGCCCCATTCATTTCAAGGTTTGTATTTATCTTACTATAGATAGGGAACAAATAGGAAAATATTTTAATTCAAGAAAAGCTATTGATCTAGATTAAGACAAATGAATTTGAACCTTTTAGCATGGAACGGACGAAAATGTCAAAGTCACACATGATGAATGCAACCTAACTTTTTGAAAGCGTAATCTACTATACAAACAAAAGTATTAGCAGTGGATTCCTAAAGGTTCAAACTATTAGGAGAGATATATTATAATATTTATTAATTCAAGACAACCTCACTTGTGTGTATATATTTAGTTACCAAATGCAGAATTGCAAGTCAAAATTTTAATTGAGTAGCAGTAAAATTTAAATTAAGAACCCCAATCTGCCTTCATACAACAATTAGTTAACGTGCAACCATCTTTTTAAAAATTTAAGCTGTTAGGGAGGGGCTACATTAGTTAATCCCTACCACATACACAAAAGTATAGCATTGCATCGTTCGAATATGGCTCATGCTTAGATACATTATTATGATCCTACATCGACTAAATTTAGACTAAAATATTTATCGATATATAATTTTATCGATATATAAAAAAGAAAAGCCCTCACACCACTATTTATTTTGAGTTGAATTCGTAATTATATTGTAGTAATTCTCTTTAATTTAAAAAACAATTTGCAATTAAAAATATGATGTATCCTTCCTTGTTGAAACAAAGATTAATTAAATGATGAATTGGAAGATTGGGTCGAAATGCTCTATACTAAAAGTACAATTAATATTTTAATTTGACTTGAATTCGTAATTATATTAATGCTTATTGATTATATTTGCTCACATTGATCCTTATGCATATATCAAGAATACTTTTGCACCAGTTTTTTTTTCCTTTGAATTTTTACTTTGCCTTCCTATAAAGTTACTTTTTCGTAGAATTCTAATTTTTTTTGGAAATATTCCCCACCAATCTTTTTATCATCCAATAAAATCTAAAAATATGTATTCTATAATCTTAATTACAATTTTATAATTGTATGCCAAAAATTATTTTTTAATAAAAAAGTATTGAATAATAATTATAAGCTCAAGCTAGACTTATGCTCGCTCGAAAATTCTATGTTTAATATATTAATACATAATATATAATTATAAATATAAATTTATTTATATATTGTTTTAATGGAGCTACTTGCGAGCTCAAACAACTTGATTATATCAATACTCAAACTCGACTGAAAGTCGAATTAAAAATAAAAATATACTCGAGCTTAACTAGTTTACCTAGACTTTAGAAATAATGGTATGAATGCTTCATATCCAAATACGCTATACCCATTCTTGTTACTTTTTCTCCATTTCCGCTTTTCTGCAGATTCACACAACATATATACTTACATATGCATATATAAGCCCATTTCCACCCTAAAATCTAAGTAAAAAAAATATGTTTTTACAAGGTTAGTTTGGCTACAGTGTTCACTAAAAAAAAAAAGGCTTTTGTATCATTCTATGGTTAGTTTGGCTACAGTGTTGACTAAAAAATTAGCTCTAGCGTAAAAAAAGAAAAAAATAACTTTTATATGGTTAGTTTGGCTACAATGTTTATTAAAAAATTTGCTTAAAAGAAACTAGATGCATCCATAATAGAATTTCAACCCTATTTAGGTCAAATCAAAATAACAAAATGAGTTCAACTTTAATCTTAGGTGACTTGGAGTTAGAAAATTGATCTTATAGTTACCAAGACCACTCTTTTGGATTTGAAAAACCTTCAATGGTGGAATAGTGATAGCTAGAATATTCAAATTGGTTAGACTTATGTTTCAAATATTGGTCGTTACCGTGACGTAATGGTTTTGAGAGTTGCTGAGATCATTACAGACCAATATATTGGTAAGTATGAAATTTTCGTCCGTTTCAGCTGAAACCGTTATGTATCGGCCTTCACGGTATCGTATCGATCTATATCTGTCTGTTAAGGCCGTTACGGACCGCCACGAAAAAAAAAATTGCAAAGATGGAAAAAGTTTGCGGCTTACGCTACAACCATTACACCCTGAAACCATTATACCGTCACCGTTACCATTATTTAAAACCTTGGTTAGACTATAATTTTCAATTGTCGGAACAATCAATGAAAGAGAAGAAACAACCAAAGCGCCAAGGTGGGTAAAAGGACGCTAAGGCCCGTAAGCAATTTGTAAAGTAGGACGACTTGAGATTGTACATTTGACGGACTCACTATTGGAAAGAATGACATGAGAAAGACACAGTCTAAAGGTTAGAGCGATTGATTAACCGAGGAAATGTGATAGCCTGATCTATCTAACATGCCCGGATAAAGAGGCTCCAAAGACTTGCAGGTGAAAGAACAATGAGGAAACTTTTGATTTACCGCTATTTGAGGAAAAGGGAAAGACGTATAACGTTCCTCGAGAGGAAAAAGCTCTAATGATTTGAGGCTTGAATCATCATGCCGAGAACTCTTCGGTCAATAAATTTAGCAAATTGCCGCATTTTGTTTTCATGTTTTTGGACATAGTCTGTACGAAAAAATCATACTGGAAATTGAAGAAAATATGAGATTTCATCTTTTCGACAAAACGGTAAAATTAGTCCTTCGTGCATTAAAAGCGATAAGGCAATTTTGCAAAATTCTCATCAGATAAGCTACTTAGTCTATCCATCCTGTCCTATTTCTTGAAATTTCTGAATTAACTGAAAAAAGAGAAAGTTGCCAAACAGTGTACCATGAAAGATAAATCGAAGCTGCACACGAAACTGACAGGAGAACCACATTCTAAACAAGCAGAAAAGTATTGAATTACCATTCAAACAACAACAGCAAAAAAATACGCAAATTTCAAGAATTTCGGGTAATTCTAAATTGTTACAAGGTAATTCCGTCAGTTAGATCATCTAACTAAAGAAGAAATCATTTAAAATGATGTAGTAAAGGGTATCTAAGTCTCATTTCCAAGTAATAAGGAAACTGTGACGGCGGATTTTTCTATACAGATATGGTAATGAAATTTTCCAAGGGCTTACAAATTGTATTAAATACAAGTTGCGCCGATGAAAAAGCATGAATGAATTTCCAAGTGGACCAATCTAATATTTAGTGAAAGCCACCTCTAAATATTTGCCAGCATGACAATTTAGAAGAATCTTAATTTAACAATAATAGAAATCAACGATCATGCTTATTAAGCATTCGACGACTATGAACTTACAACGACGAATATCACACTGGATTTAATTCATTTATGTCTCAGCACTTTTATTCCCCCTTTCCTAAGTTCTGTCAAGAATAGTACAGGAATAAATTTCAACCCTTTAAGAAGCTCTCTGAAAAATCAATAACTTGGCCTCAACTGATGTACACCAGTTTCGTACCACTCAGAGTTTCTAATTTCAACAAATTCAAGGAGGTTTGGAGATGTCACGACAATCAAATCTTGATTACGAACAAATTTCAGGAGGTTTTATTTTATCGACTCCCTTCATTTACAATTGAAAACTAATGAAAACTAAAATTTCGTAGACCAGAACAGGAAACCGATCAGAGAAAAGCATATACTTTAAGTAAACATAAGCTTCTGTGCTCTTCAGGCAATTAAAGGAAAAAATATGAAGATTGGACAAAAGCTATATATACAGTTGAGGAAAAAGTTACCAAATGAACTTGTCTCGATATACCTTTCAGTTGGTGCTGATTTGGTTACACCAATTAGGCATGCAAACATTAAGTTTCTGGTTCCGGGGGTTTCAAATGACGAGCTGAATTACGCAAGTAGTTTAGAGACCAAATTTTGAAAAACTAAAATGAATAAGAAAAATGGGAATTTTGATTGCTGAAAACACGGGAAGGACCAACCCTCTCGGAAAATTGTAATGTCCGAATTGCAGTCTGCCAGATGAACCTTGCAACGTAAAAAGTGTAGAAGCTATTGTTCAATCTGCAGAACGAAAAATTGCATATTTTCTTCAGTTTCGGGGATGGTTTTCTCATACAGATATTTTCAGAGCTTGGAACACAAACAGAAGTATTTCTACTAATCATCTTACACTTCTTCTGCAATTTCAAAAAATAAAAAACTTCTTTATAGTCTGTTCTCTTACTAATATTTAGTCCCTTGCTCTGGTGTGTTTGACCATGTTCTCATGTTTCTTGATCGATCTCCCTAAATTCAAGATACCTTGTCTCCCTCGGGTTGATCTTTCCGATATTGTCTCGGTCAGATATCTTATATCAACTTGTTCTGCTTTACAAAATATGCTTATAAGCCTTAGCATCTGTACCCATTTGGTGGTGCTTTGGTTGTTTCTTCTCTTTTATCGATTTATCTGACAATTGAATATAACCACCATGAATATCCTAGGTTTCAAGAAATAGGACAGGATGGATAGACTAAGTAGCTTATCTGATGAGAATTTTGCAAAATTGCCTTATCGCTTTTAATGCACGAAGGACTAATTTTACCGTTTTGTCGAAAAGATGAAATCTCATATTTTCTTCAATTTCCAGTATGATTTTTTCGTACAGACTATGTCCAAAAACATGAAAACAAAATGCGGCAATTTGCTAAATTTATTGACCGAAGAGTTCTCGGCATGATGATTCAAGCCTCAAATCATTAGAGCTTTTTCCTCTCGAGGAACGTTATACGTCTTTCCCTTTTCCTCAAATAGCGGTAAATCAAAAGTTTCCTCATTGTTCTTTCACCTGCAAGTCTTTGGAGCCTCTTTATCCGGGCATGTTAGATAGATCAGGCTATCACATTTCCTCGGTTAATCAATCGCTCTAACCTTTAGACTGTGTCTTTCTCATGTCATTCTTTCCAATAGTGAGTCCGTCAAATGTACAATCTCAAGTCGTCCTACTTTACAAATTGCTTACGGGCCTTAGCGTCCTTTTACCCACCTTGGTGCTTTGGTTGTTTCTTCTCTTTCATTGATTGTTCCGACAATTGAAAATTATAGTCTAACCAAGGTTTTAAATAATGGTAACGGTGACGGTATAATGGTTTCAGGGTGTAATGGTTGTAGCGTAAGCCGCAAACTTTTTCCATCTTTGCAATTTTTTTTTTCGTGGCGGTCCGTAACGGCCTTAACAGACAGATATAGATCGATACGATACCGTGAAGGCCGATACATAACGGTTTCAGCTGAAACGGACGAAAATTTCATACTTACCAATATATTGGTCTGTAATGATCTCAGCAACTCTCAAAACCATTACGTCACGGTAACGACCAATATTTGAAACATAAGTCTAACCAATTTGAATATTCTAGCTATCACTATTCCACCATTGAAGGTTTTTCAAATCCAAAAGAGTGGTCTTGGTAACTATAAGATCAATTTTCTAACTCCAAGTCACCTAAGATTAAAGTTGAACTCATTTTGTTATTTTGATTTGACCTAAATAGGGTTGAAATTCTATTATGGATGCATCTAGTTTCTTTTAAGCAAATTTTTTAATAAACATTGTAGCCAAACTAACCATATAAAAGTTATTTTTTTCTTTTTTTACGCTAGAGCTAATTTTTTAGTCAACACTGTAGCCAAACTAACCATAGAATGATACAAAAGCCTTTTTTTTTTTAGTGAACACTGTAGCCAAACTAACCTTGTAAAAACATATTTTTTTTACTTAGATTTTAGGGTGGAAATGGGCTTATATATGCATATGTAAGTATATATGTTGTGTGAATCTGCAGAAAAGCGGAAATGGAGAAAAAGTAACAAGAATGGGTATAGCGTATTTGGATATGAAGCATTCATACCATTATTTCTAAAGTCTAGGTAAACTAGTTAAGCTCGAGTATATTTTTATTTTTAATTCGACTTTCAGTCGAGTTTGAGTATTGATATAATCAAGTTGTTTGAGCTCGCAAGTAGCTCCATTAAAACTATATATAAATAAATTTATATTTATAATTATATATTATGTATTAATATATTAAACATAGAATTTTCGAGCGAGCATAAGTCTAGCTTGAGCTTATAATTATTATTCTACCCTTTTTTATTAAAAAATAATTTTTGGCATACAATTATAAAATTGTAATTAAGATTATAGAATACATATTTTTAGATTTTATTGGATGATAAAAAGATTGGTGGGGAATATTTCCAAAAAAAATTAGAATTCTACGAAAAAGTAACTTTATAGGAAGGCAAAGTAAAAATTCAAAGGAAAAAAAAACTGGTGCAAAAGTATTCTTGATATATGCATAAGGATCAATGTGAGCAAATATAATCAATAAGCATTAATATAATTACGAATTCAAGTCAAATTAAAATATTAATTGTACTTTTAGTATAGAGCATTTCGACCCAATCTTCCAATTCATCATTTAATTAATCTTTGTTTCAACAAGGAAGGATACATCATATTTTTAATTGCAAATTGTTTTTTAAATTAAAGAGAATTACTACAATATAATTACGAATTCAACTCAAAATAAATAGTGGTGTGAGGGCTTTTCTTTTTTATATATCGATAAAATTATATATCGATAAATATTTTAGTCTAAATTTAGTCGATGTAGGATCATAATAATGTATCTAAGCATGAGCCATATTCGAACGATGCAATGCTATACTTTTGTGTATGTGGTAGGGATTAACTAATGTAGCCCCTCCCTAACAGCTTAAATTTTTAAAAAGATGGTTGCACGTTAACTAATTGTTGTATGAAGGCAGATTGGGGTTCTTAATTTAAATTTTACTGCTACTCAATTAAAATTTTGACTTGCAATTCTGCATTTGGTAACTAAATATATACACACAAGTGAGGTTGTCTTGAATTAATAAATATTATAATATATCTCTCCTAATAGTTTGAACCTTTAGGAATCCACTGCTAATACTTTTGTTTGTATAGTAGATTACGCTTTCAAAAAGTTAGGTTGCATTCATCATGTGTGACTTTGACATTTTCGTCCGTTCCATGCTAAAAGGTTCAAATTCATTTGTCTTAATCTAGATCAATAGCTTTTCTTGAATTAAAATATTTTCCTATTTGTTCCCTATCTATAGTAAGATAAATACAAACCTTGAAATGAATGGGGCTTGTTTCGAGCGGAAATGACTCAAGCCGCTTAAGTTGAAATATCGAGTTCAAATCTTAATAGATGCAAAAATTTTTTTGGAAGAGGTCTCTGCTATGGTGGCCGACTGTACCTCGAAATATTAGTCCTGGGTAGCAAAAAAGCTTGCAAATACCTTGGAAAATAAAAAGCAATAATAAAAAAAAAAACCTTGGAACAAAAGGGACCCCTTTTTATCCCTGTAACCTCTGTTTCTGGGTAACAACTTTCCGTTTGTTAGTATTTCAGTTTTTAATTTTAAAAATTTAGAGTTTATAATTCTTTTATAGCTAAGTTTTTTTTTTTTTGGATAGAAAATCTTTTTTTTTGTGTCAAGTTAAAAATAGTATTCATTTTGTAAGAATTGAAAATAATATTTGTAAAAAAAGGTTCAAATTTTAGAATAATGAAATTTTGGGCAATATACATTTTTCAATTTTCTAATTTCATATAATAATCTTTTAGGTGCTTTTTAAAATGTGTACGATATGGACCATGATAAATTGAAGCACCACATCATCCTAGAGGTGAACACGTTAAATTATTAACAAAAAGAGGGAAGTGATCAATCCATCTAAAATTTCTAGCTCAATAACATGTTCTAGTTATTTATTTCAAAAATTAACTTTAAATCCACAAGGAAAAACTATAATTAAAATTATTAATTATTCTTTGATTTATTTTGGCACCCCGGAGACCTAATACGCAAGTAAAAAAACAAAAGTCGATACTCATTTACAAAACACCTATGTGAAACTATTGCAAGCTGAATATTAGCCTTGCCGTAAAAATCTAGAACGTTATAAGTGCGTCTTTTGCCAACAAGTCAATACACACATACACGTCGCAATGCACCCGAGGAGCAGTGCAAGGCAACATCAACACGTTATTATTCAAGAGATTCGAATAGGGCACGTATCAATTTATTGCAATCAAGCTTAACTATTGCGATAGTAACTACTTACTTTCATAATTATATCGACAAGTAAACACAACCGTTTTCAATGAACACATAATGTCTACGTGCGATTATTCAGAAACACCGAATAAATAGAAACAATTTCCACGATCGATTGTTCAGGTGATTCGCATTCTTCTTAACTATAGCAACAAAATCTCGTTTCAAAACTCTCGATTCCAGTTTATAATAATACAATACTGAATTTTATTTTCCTTAGTTTCGCCTAAAAATCCTAGCCATATTCGGTATCGCGACGCAATTATCCATACTAAAAATAACTATTACAAACGTATATGGTATTTATTATTCTGAGTTTAATTTTACCATCTTAAATATTAGTAAATTTTACTTTGCCCCATGAGGTTTCAGAAAATCTCTGAAAACCCCTGAGATTTCTGAAATTACATTGTGCCCTCATGAAATTTTGTGATCATTGTAGTTTACCCCAAAGTTTCAAGAGGGCAAAGTGAAAGAAAAATTATTTATCATAAATAACTTGAAAATGTATTAAAATATTATTTAAATAATATCTTTTGCATAGTTTTTTGCTATAATTTTTTGTTTAAAAAATTATTATTTACAAAAATACTCCCTCTTTCCACAAATAACCTGCACCTCCCAAAAAAACGGGATGTTTAATTATTTATGAATGAATTGAGTAATATATTTTATTAAAGTGATGATATTTTTTTAATATTATCTAATATCAAGTTCTAAATTAATAAAATTAGAAAATTAAGTGAAAATAATATGATCGTTAAACAATAAAATCTACCTCGTATTATAACTGGGGGTAAAGTGTAATTTCGTAAGCAGGGTGTAATCTGAAATTGTCAGAAACCGCATGGGGCAAAGTATAATTTACCCATTCTTTTTTTCCGCTTACGCTGGGGAAGGATCTTCTGCATTGCGCACACTAAGAAAGTGGTGTAATCATCGCACCATTTGGAGCTCAGTGTGTGTTGCTTTGATGATTTTGATTTTGCACAAAAATATATGTATTTTGAGTAATTAATTATATCAAAATTGATGAGAATATTTTGGATATTTTTAAAGTAAAAATTTGAGGAGATAAAGTTTGATTCTTGAGAATCGACGATAGAAATATATGTTGATAAAAAATTGACCATTATTTTTTGGTTCTCCGTTAAGTATCAAGATTCTTATTTAGGTATTTATTATTGCTTTATTTTGTGATTTTACTCTTATATCTTTCGAGATTGATATCTCGCGCCTATACACAAAATGATTTGATTTGTATTATCTCTATTGGTTAGAATATTGATTTTGTAGATGTGTAAGTTTTGTACTTTCAATTTGGAGAGATTTTTCCTACGTTAAATTTCATTATGTTTTGCATATCGTTATTATTTTTTTTTTTTGCTTGTAATTGATTATAGTATTCTTGCATTGAGCCAAATTTATCATTTGTTTTCGCTGTGATTTGGGGACGGACATGAACGTTTGATCGTTATTCCCAATAAGTGGTATCTGAGCTAGGATAGAGCTCTTGTGTGTGTTTAATAACAATAAGTGGTATAAGATTTAGGCTCTTGGTAATTTTTTGTTGGCAAAATGAACGACATTAACACAACTGGGATGGTATGTTTGAATAGTTCTAATGAATATGTTTGGAAGGTTGAGATGGAATATCATTTTATATATGAATGATTTGTTCTCGTTGGTGTTTTTAAAAGAAAAACCTACAGGAAAAACCGAGTGAAAAATTCTTCATAGAAAGGTTTGTGGGTTTATTCGCCAATAGGTTGATAATAATTTTTTGAACCATGTGGTGGATGAAACTAATATAAATGCACTTTGAGAAAAATTAGAGAATTTGTATCCTTAGAAGACTAGCAAACACAAGATGTATGTCATGGGTCAGATAATGTACTAATGGTATAAAAAGGGTATACCTGTAGTTGAGCATTCAGAGAATTTCCAAGGTTTGATCATGCAGTTGAGTAACATGCAAGTGAAGCTCGACGATGAGCTGCAAGCACTATGGTTTTAGTTGAAACTGCCATATTCGTTTTAGACTTTGAGAATTACATTGTCCATTTTTGCACCTGGTGGGAAGATCACCATGGTAAAAGTGAATGACTTTGTGATGGATGAGGAGATGAGAAATAAGACTATGACTCCTATTCATGTACCAGATGCTCTTATTGCAGAATTTAGGAGATTCAGAAGGCCAAAGTTCTTCGACAGGTGCTTCAGATCGTTAGGCTAATGTTGAATACCATTGTTTTCATAAAAAAAAAAAGGCACATAAAATTGAATTGTCATTAAGCTTAAACAGATGGAGAAGTTTGACGACAAAAAGAGTGAAGATGCAAGTATTATTGATGATAGCTTCTTGGTTATTCGTGATAATCCAACGGTAGAAAATTTTTGTGATGATTGGTGTTGGGAAAGATAGATAGCGTCCAAGGTTGTGGGTATAGGTAATATTGATTTGTAGACTAAGAATGGCACTAGGTTAGTCTTAAGAAATTTTAATTATGTTCACGAAATTAGCTTCTCCATTCTTTCTATAGGTCGGTTTGTTAATGATGGCTATTGCAACACGTTATTGGGGAAGTGTTGGAAACTCACTAAGGGTTCGATGGTGATTACTTATGGTTTTAGACACTCTAAATTTTTTTTGTAATATGGATGGATAGCTATGTGATTAGCAATGGTCGTTCTAAAGTTCCTCGTAGCCTTAGTACCATGGTGAGAAAGGTTTCATTTTGACCCATGTAGGTTGCAAGTGTACTAAGCTCCATGCACTTGGATTTGGCGATGGATATAGGATAATGTGGGGATGGTGCTAATGATTGAGT
>MKEJ01018626.1:0-12203 GCA_001753735.1 Embelia ribes
ATTTCTCAATAAAAGGGGCTCAAAAAGCTACAAACTTAGCTGCATGTTGTATAAACCGCGATCCAAAAGCAAGGCCTCTCATGAGCGAAGTTGTTGAAACCCTAAAGCCGTTGCCAAGCCTCAAGGACATTGCTGCCAGCTCATCTTATTTATTCCAAACCATGCAAACAGACCGAGTCGCTCTAAGTCCGAATTCTAAAAACAGTGCCAGAGCGCAATGTGGGCCCGGTTTGAAAAATGGGCTACAAAATCCAAGAAGTCTTTCGATGCATGGTTCGCGAGCATCCCCATATCATTCCAAGTTTCAGCAGAATTCTCCGACACCTAATGGGAAAGTATAGCGTTGGCTGTGTTTGTGAGGATTTATCCATTTTTTTTTTATACTTGTAATCAGACACATTTGTGTTCTGTTGATTTGATCTTTTGGGATTTTTGAGTCCACCTGATTGATTAATATACAAAAATGCAAAATGCGGAGAAAGCTCAAGTGTCGACTACATGTGCAACTTATTTGTACTAAATGATTAATGATAGCATCCTTTTGTTTTCTGTATTTCTGAGGCTTAACGGAGCTCCAACACAAAGTGCTGTATATAATTTTTTCTACATAAAATTATAAGAAATTTAGTTGATTTTTTAAAATTATGGAATTGATGTTGCCTCTCTTGCAGAAATTTGTCTCCTTGCTTATAGCTAGCGTATCAATCTGGATTAGGTCATAATGGTACATAATGTTTAGCCTTAATCAATAAAATTAGCTGAGTACATCTCTAAATCAAAAGTTAAGGATCTTCAAATCAAAAGTTAAGGCCCAGAAAGAAGTGAACAAGTTTTTCAACCTCTCCTTGGGTTAGTACCTGAAAGTCCCCATTCCCAGGAATTAAAATCGTCTGTTCACAAACACCTAGAAAACTCTCCTACTTGTCAGCTCTGCAGCTAGTCGATAAAGTTCCCCATTATCAAGTCATCTTATCGCATCTGTAACGAGGAAAACGGCACACAAATGAATACCAAATATAATCCACTGGATTCCCAGACAAGAATACTGAAATATAAGCAGTGGAAACTGAAGATTTTCTTGCCACAAGTTAGCAAAAAGTATGCATTTTTTGTTTTGAATGATCAAACATAAACATTAACTTCGAAAAAACCAATAGGTGAAGTATTTGTTCGGGTTTAAGGGATAAATTTGGAGAAACCTCGTGTAGAACAGAAACACTCACTATTCGGAAATACTTCTCAATAGAATGACCGTAGGCCAACATAACATCAACAATTGTGAGAACTTGCAAACTGGGAAACAATATTCTACATAGAGAACGGAGCTTTGTGTCAAACGAAAGGAAACTGAATCTTATAAAAGCACTCACTGATTCACGTGCCGAATTAGTTAGCAACTGCGAGATTGATGAAGTCGTATCTCTTCAAGGAGTTGACTTCTGGCCCTGTTGATAGTGGCAAAACACAGGCATATGTGTTGTTCTAGATCCACAAGTTGGACCAAAAAACTGCCTTGGTTTTTCTTAAGCAGCTTTGCCACTTCGTGGATAGGATGCCTATCCCTTCCCCTATCTAATCCAAGGCGAACGAGAAACTTGTCGCCCTCGACAGAGGAGTACAAACGGTCCACCAACCGATCTATCGTGTCGAGGTCATGCAGCACGAATGTACCCCTGGCTGCAGCACTGAGCTGGGAAAGATTGGCCTTCTCCTTCTTCGTAACCCTTGAAGGATGCAATGAGGGGATCAAAGGGCCTGCAACAAAAGAATGAGAGCATGAGAAGCTATGTTCACTATACATATCTAAAAGCCAATCACAAGTCCTATGGGCCATCCTGGTTTTGTTATCAGAATTTTCAGAAAATGTCCCATTTTCAGTAGTTTCCAGGCTAAAACAACAAAACTTTTGAAGACTAATTTTTCCCTGTAATTTTGTTTTATCAAAACCAAGCTCGATTTTGTACCCCAACATAAGATACGTATACACCAAAACGTTTATGAATTGCTTGATTTGGTACTGAATCAAGCAATTACCTACTTATGCGGGTATCAATATGATTTGACAACCACATCGGCATGTTTCAGAGTAAATGACTATACTTGTTGACATGACACATCTGCATCTAGAAGTGTGATACACATTAATACACACCCCAAACAATTTAGTATATATAGAGAACCCAACGTTAACACTTGACTGACATAAAATACTGAGAGCAAGATAGCATCGTACCAACAAACCAAGTAGCGGAGCAAGTGGTAGCACGCCGGAGTCGTCGTGGCCTAGAGCGAGATTTGCGAAGATTTTGGTGAATTTGTTGGTTAAGCTGAAATAAGCAATGCTGTATGTCACATAGGCTCTTGGACCCAGGTTGAGGAAAAGGGTTATCAAATTGATCAAATTGGAGAAAGACATTAAAAGCCCAATCACATTGAGTTTCTGTCAAAGAGTTGGGATCTGAGTCTAAGGGAAAACAATTAAGGATTTTTTGAATATCACGGTAAAGAATACGAGCACGAACTATTCTGTTGTGGAGGAAGAGGCAGAAGTGTGAGGTTCTCTCACTATGGTCAAAGTAGGCCATGACAAGAGGCGTATAATTGTTGGGTGTTGTATTTTGAATAGCCTCTTGGACACACTCTCGGCTTGGGTTAAGGACTGCATTTGATACATTTTGTTCTTCATAGGCATTGGCCTCTCCTAGGTCATCTTCAATGTAAGAAGATTCGATACGATGAATTTTGGACCATATCTCATTGTAAGAATTGGTATTGAGTGCAAGGGTGTATTCATGAGCGAGATCGATAGTGGGAGAGAGATGAGCACTTGAACTCGGTGTATCTTCAGCAGAAGTCCCTGCATTTATTCATAACGTTAGGCAGACAAGTACAAGACGATTAGCTTTGGTAAAAGGTGGATTGAACAAAGCGGGACTAGGTTTTACCATGTTGTTGGCTGAGACATCGGTTAGAGTATCGTCTTCTCGCTGAGGATGGTGGCATGATAAAAATGATGACTCCTAAAGTGCTGACACTGGGTTCAAATATATAAACGAATCATTAGTAGATGTAGTACTAAACATTCCAAATACTTGATCAAAAATTCATACCACAGTGGTTTATGACATGAAGAGTGATAAAAAAAGAGGAAAGAATTCTCATATGAACAGATAACCGAAATTAATATTTATCATACTTGAATGGACACTTGGACACGTTATCCGGTTGAAAGACAGCTCTTTTGGAAGTAGTACAATAAAATTTGACGTGCTAGCATTATATCACATCTCCATAGGGGGGGGGTTAATTTATGGTCTGAGGAGCTAGGCACCTGCAAAGGGGCTCACCAAAGTAATACAAGGGGCTAATTTTTTTACCATAGAATCCCATAATCTTGTAAAATTTTGTAAGTTTCACTTGGGTATTTGGAAGTATACGTTTTTGTTCGATGCCCGTGGCCTTGGTGGTAGCTTCTTGATATATAAATATGCAGCTTTTTTTTAGTTTATACTAGTTAAACTTTCCTTAAAAGTTATAATAGGAGGTAATTTCATCATTTATCAATATGAAATGGGAGAAAGAAACTAGAAAAATCGCCATGATGTGAGGAGGGCGCTAATCAGGGTGCCAAAATGGCCTGCGGCCTGATACCCTACCCAGACCTATCGGTTTAGACCCGGCCCAGTCCCGTCGGGTCCAGATTTGTACCATACCCAAACTACTTTGGGTAGGGCCTGAGTCCCTTCATATTTCCTCTCACCCGACCTGTACCTGACAGGTAGGCCCGAGACCCGGACCCACAACCTGTTGAAAATTTATATATATATATATATATATATATATATAAAACAATGCTTGTTTTGATTTAAAACATTGTGTTTTAATACTTTTATATTTTTTATTATTTTCTAATTTATACAACTTTATAACTTCAATGTTTAAACTTAGTTTATAAATGTACAAAACTTAGTTTAAAAACAAAAGGCCCGATCCGGATCCGGACCCGAAAATCCGGTAGTTATATTCCGGGTAGGGCATGGGTATAGGTTATAAGCCCGGATCCGGACTTGGACCTGACCCGAAGACTAACGTGGACCCGATAGACCATATCCGGGACCTACCCGAACCCGAAAAAAGGGGTCAGGTAGGGCAGGGTTGGGTCAATTTGGCAGCCCTAGGCACTAGCCTCAGCGCCTCAGGCGATAGTACCTCAGCTCTAGGCGCTCGCTTAGGCTCGCCTTAAGACGTTGCTCGCTTGAACCCATAGCGCCATGGCCTCAACTCAACTGGCATGAGAGCCTAAGACTGAAATGAACAGGAGTCCCCTAATGCAAGTAGATCAATATAGCAAATTCCCCTTTCTTTTAGGGGTGATGAAGTAGTGGAAAGATTTTCTTAAGTTTAATCTCCAAGACAATTCACACCAGTCTTTCTATTTGCAGGATTCCTCCTCTTTCATTTCTCACACGAGAAATCAAAGTAGAGAAATGCTACAAATCACTATTTCTATTTTTTTCAGTTTCTAGAAAACTTTACAGAAAATGCAACAACAGATTTCTCAACCAAGAAATCTACTATTCACGTTTTGTGCATACACAGATAATTTTTTCCACAAAAACTATAAAATTCTGGTTAAGATTCATGAAAATATTTTTTTTGTCTTTTGTTATATGATATATAATTATTCTAATATTTTTACAAATTTTAAAGAAAGACTAGTGCGGATAATTTCTAAAATGTGATTTTAGTGTGAGAAATGAGATTTTAGGAATGCTCTAAAATTTAGGATACGAGTTTGGGTGCAATGGTGTAGTACCCTATAATTATTGCGTAAGTTGAAAACCCATTAGCAGGCTCATAATTGCAAGAAACTAGTACCAGACCAGGGTAAGGAACAACCTTTTATCCCTCTCTCTCTCAGACACACACACACACACACACACCTACGTATACCCAAAACATTATACATATCGATGATCATAAAAATGGCGAAATGGGTGTGTACAGAACAGAACAAAGCTTACACTGGAAGGGCAGTAAGTTAATTAGTCTTCTTCTAGAAGCTTCCTACGGCGTTGCTTGACGAAATCGACGACGAAGAGGGCGGCGCCGGAGACGAAGACCACGGCGGAGACGGCGAGCTGATTGTGCGTTGGCGGGTACAGTCACAACCATTTCTCTCTCTACACATATATATATAGAGAGAGAGAGAGAGAAATGTGCAGATGCGTGGCGAGAAAGAGACAACTGTGCGCTACTCGGACACGAATTTCGAGACTTGGACAGGGGTCAAAATGAAAGAAAATGTCTTTTTTGTCCTTGCGTAGCCTTTGTAATATTTACACTTAGGTCCTCTGCGATTAGGCTAAAATTATTTTTGAAAATTAGTTTTAAAAGCCTATATAATGTTAATATTTAGTAAATAAATTTTAAAAATTATTTTAATAAGGAGTATAATTTTTGACAAAAAAATATTTTTTATAGTAAAAAAATAGAAGTATGTACTAGGAATGCAAAAAAATAATTGTGATTATTATAGTAATTAATAAAAAAAAAATAGAAGTTTTTTTACAACATTTCTAAGTTTTTTCTAAAAGAATTCTTAAAAAATAAAAAGCAAATTATTGAAATTAAGTGTTATAGAGTTTACCAAACACTTAAGGTTACAATTTTCAAGGAAAAAAATAAGATCAGGCAACAAAAAATATTTTCAAATTGGCCCTTAGTTCGATGATATTTAATATGTGGCTGCGTAATTCTGAAACGAAAACGGAAATGATTTTGGAAAAAAGAAATAGCAAGTGAGCTTTTATGAACAAGGGGAATAGAAAATTTTATGTAACTACAAAATAATTATATATTTTCATATAAAATACTTTTAGTGATATATAAATAATACTTTCATAATATAAAAATAATTAAAAATGAATTATTTTATTTATTTTTGTGATTTTTTTAATATTATGAAAATTTTTTGGAAGATAATTTTTGCTGCAAAATTATGGAAACGCGGAATTTCTGTTTGGTAACGATTTCCGAAATAAATTGTTCGTTCCAATTGGAACTTATCGAATCAAACCGATTTTCCTAAAAAATATGCTTGAGTCTGACTCTAGCAAACATGCCAAACTCAAGCTCTACTAGAGTTATATTTCAATGAGAGCTTCAACTCGATTCACGTCAAACTAAAAAATTCCATTTCTTTATCTTTTTCATTAAATATTATGTATATAATATCAAGCCTAGCTCGAACAACTACAAAAAAAACATCAATTTGACGAGTACTCTTGAGCAAGGATGGAGGGGTTTCAATAATTTTTTTAATTATTGTATTGCTCGTAATAGCTGTATGCCGGTGCATTGCTAAGTAATACACTGACCAAAAACAGTATTAGAGGCTCTAATTATTGTAGCTCCACTTAGATCACACTTAGAGTACAGTTCAGTTAACTAATTATAAATTTCGTACGACTTTTTAGAAGCCTGGAATTTATTGTAATTAATGGAAATTCCCTTGTTAAAATTCCAGGTCATTCTTTTATTTTAATTTTCCATCAGTTGTTAAAATTTTTTTGAACTTACTCACCACTGCTTAAACTCTACTACTTATATATACGTCTATAAAATTTCCCATCGGTTGTTGAAACCTTGTAGCTCATTGTTGGATAATGTTTCTGCTCAAATTTTTTTTCTTACCAATAAAATTAATTAAACTGCAAAAGTTGGCAGACAGTGTTCTAATTTAATTTTTATTTTAAGTCATAAACATATATCATTAATGGATAATATTTCCTACAGGTGAAATTTTTTGGATACACTTTTTGGTTTGACGTAACACTACTTATATATACGAGTAAAGTTCCGATGATATATAATTTATGCATCTGACTTCAATTCAAAATTTGTGTTTATAAATGCATATGGAGATCACAATATAAGCAACGTGTCATCCATTTAAGTTTTATCGGAATAAAAAATTTATATCTATTCCTGAAAATTAAATTTTTTGTTATGAGCAACTTCCAACAATTGAAAGTTAATGGGGCCAAAAAAGAGAGATGATCCAATTGCAGGGGAATACCACAAATCAAAAGTAATCCTTACAAGAAAATCCAAAATATTCCCATTTTGATATTGTAGCTTTGAACCTTGTACATGAATCATGAACAATATTAATTTACATTGCTTGAAAATTTCAAATCTCACACTTTAACGTAATTGACTTTTTTCAGTGTTTATGATCCACATTTCAATGGAGAACAAATTTGTAGCACTCGACCAGAGTCGCGCAACTATTTACAACTATCAATTGACACAGTAAAAATGATCATGCAAATGTGGTTGGAGCATAAACGTACTTACTCTGCGGCATGATCATCCAAGTAAGATAAGGCAACTGCAGCATGAAAAGCGGCTCCGATGGGAAGAACATCCTCATTGAGAAAAAACTTGGGCGTATGTAAATTATGTATCCCTTTGCTCGGTATCAGTGTCTCATTCTTCATCCCAATCATGAAAAACGCAGCCTTCATTTTCTGGGAATAGAAACTGAAATCCTCTGCTCCCATGCTTGGCAGAATGGTATGTGCATTTGTTTCCCCAAGTAGATCTTGTCCGATCATCTTCGCGTGCAAGTACAAGGATTCATCATTAATGGTCGGAGGGTAAGGTCTCATTCTCTCTTCCATGAAGTCTATCACAGCCGAGCATCTATGTACAGCAGCCTGGGCTTCAATCACCTGTAACATCATGACTTGGAATATTATTTCATAGGACCGTAGACACCAGAAAGAAGTTTGTAAATGTGGGTCCGAAATTGGTTAGCTTTGAAGATAACAGGCATAACAATGCCACTCACTTTAACAACTAAAAACTATGAGGTGAGATTCTAACACACAACTCAACAGGCATAGAACACAAAGGCACTGGATACAAATCTCACCGCTCTCCAATAAAATTGATTGAACTCGTTTGGCATAGATGGGCCATATTGATAATAAAACAAAAATGACTCCTCTCTCTAATAGCTAAAATTTTCCGGTGAGATAGTAGCACACAAATTGTCGGGCATAGATGGGCCGTGTTGGCATAGATTAATAGTTTGCATTATTTTTGCAAAAGCACCTTCCTTAATTACAAATTCCACAAATAGCTTCTTATTTTTTCTTTGTTGGTCAAAATTCATCCACAAGGAAGGTAACCACAAGAAAAATTGCAACTTTGTCCCAGTTCTCAATATCAAAGCTAGTGAAAAGAATCCGAAACTAAAAACCAAACGTTGTGAAAGCAAGAGTACATGACCAAGCACCTCTTTTATTCGCTGCTGAGCAATGTCCAGGCCTTGAGTGGAAGTACTCCTAAAAGTACCACCGAATTTGACAGTCTCTGGAGTTACATTGTCGGCCTGACCACCTTCAACCAAGGTGACCGAGACTACCTATACATTACGATCCAAATTCAAAAGTTAGAAATGAGTTTGGTTAATGCATTCAAAACCATTTTCTACTTTTGAAACAGAAAGACCCTCCAAAACATGTTAGGCAGACTGGTTCCGTCTAACTTGGTTAAGGAACCTGAGAAATGCCGCTGTTTTTTAGTTACATTCCATTCCAATGGAAAGGGAAACAAGACGTGTTTCACTGATGTTTGAGGTAGGAATTGAATTTGGTTTTAGTTGTGAAAACTTTTTTATAGTTGGAAAAAAATTGGAAACAGTGCAGTAATGGTTTTGGCGAATGATTTGAGTACAATATAAGTTGAGGAAGTAACTCAGTTTTAAACCCACAAAAGTTTGCATAGAATGGATTACCGTAAATATTTCATGGGAAAGTCCAAATGAAAAACAAAGTTGTTTCCAAAGCTTTCACAGAAACGCCCAACCTAAATTTCATATGGGTTAAGTAAGATTCATATGAAATTGTAAAAAATTACGAGTAAGGAATTCAACTAAAAGTGGTTACAAAACCAGAAAATTACTTTGGCCTCGAGAGGGTCAGTCTCTCTGGACACAATCTGTTGCAGCGAGAGAATTGACGAAGCCACTGCAGGAACTGGGTCTCGATTTGCATGTGGCTGTGCAGCGTGGCCTCCTCTCCCTGTTATTGTTGCCAAAAAACGACCAGACCCAGCAAGCACTATACCGGGCCTCGAAGCCACCTGGCCAATGGGTAGAAATGGTGAAATGTGTAGCCCAAAAATGGCCTGGGCCCCATCAAGAACACCAGATTTCAATACATGGTAGGCACCAGCATGGGACTCTTCTCCAGGTTGAAATATGAGTTTAATAGTGCCCTTCAGAACAACGGTTACGATCACTAAAGACTCAATTTCAAGGTTTTAGTTTCATTTCTGGAATTCGGGCGTAATATGAAATGTACCTTTATTTGATCTTTTCTCTGCTGGAGTAACTTGGCTGCTCCGAGAAGCATTGTGACGTGAGCATCATGGCCACAAGCATGCATTTTGCCATCGTTTTTGCTCTTGTGCTCCCACTCAACCAATTCCTTCAAAATATGATTTAGTCTGTTTCAACTTCCAAGTGATAATACTGGGATGGAAATAAATCAATCTTTCAACATTGTTATATTACATAAGTTTTGCATATTATTTCCTTGAAATATGACGTGCAGTGGTAAAAATTTTGTTGTCAATATGCTCAATTAAAAAAAATACAATTTGCCTATAACGCTGCAAAAGGTTCTAGTAATGGCAAGAGTAAAGGCTCTCCATGCTGGAAATTTGAACAACCCAACTAAAACAGAACATAGAAATTCACATAACAAGGTGACGTTTGTTTTACGTCCCAACCATAATAGACAGAAGAGTTGATCCGCCACAGACAAGGTTTACTGTTCACGAGGATTAATATATCCTAAATTCTCATGAGAAAATTAATTCTCTTTTTACCATACAAATTTGTCCAAGAATTGTCGATTAAGCAAAGCAACTGTCCACAAGGATCGAGAGAACTCATGTAACATGTCATAATTAACACTAACACCTTAGGTCAGCAAGCTTTTGCGAGATAATTACCCCAAAATCTGGAGTCGAACAGTCACACAAAGTCAACCTTATGAGGGCAACTCCTACTAGAGTAGCTATTTTTGACCCCTAAATTTTAATCTGTATCCTTTAAGACAGGCTAATATATGGATAATGCCACACCATGCTCTTTAAACTTAAAAATAGAACCCAGAATGAATAGTAAACATCTAATTCTAGGGAAGCACTGTAGCAAGATCATTTTTTTTAGCCAGACTGAACTGTGTTTGGATACAGTGTGGTTCTATTAGATTTAATCCCTAACAAAAGCTAGGATAAGGACTCAATTTAGGGCATTTCCTGAGAATTCATAAAATTCTCACAATTTACTAATAATACATTCGTTCACAAATAATTGGCCAGATTTGTAAATTGGAATGTCCAAAAATTATTAAACATTTCCATTTTAAAAAATATGTAATCATTACAAAATAAAGTAAATTACCATTAGTGCTCCTTCCTTCTTATAAGGTAAAGTCAACTCAAAGATTAATAAGGACAAACTTGTTCATTTGTTCCCAATTGAAAATTTAAATTTGAAAGTGCCTAAAACTATATGTCAAGCCAAACCATCCGATTATTTTTGGATGAGAAAGTACTTTTTTGTTTTTCCAAAAGACATACAAAGTACAAAGTCTCTATTTCTCAAATTGGTGGATCAGGCATGGCAACAAAAACATGTATGTAAATCACTATAAACCACTTCAACATTGCATAAATAATTGGTGCAACTTCCTTTTTGGATGTACAAAAATTATTGCAAACTTCTATTTTTGCTATGTTCAATCATTATAAAATTAAATGCTTTACCTATGTTGTAAAGCCAAAAAGAACAAGGCAAAAAGTTATATGAGTATATTTGATGACTAATCTTCCCTTCCATCCCAAAAATATTATGCAATCTATTTTCCATTATATATAACTCAACTTACTAAAACTACGTTATTAAATAAGTTTATTACTACCTCCATCCACAAATAATGGTCCAAATTTCTATGTTGCCAACAGAAATTGGAAACGGGATTGTAGCATGATACTACTCATTTTTTAGCTGTAAAATTAGATTCAATAGCCCATATTTTAATTAAATACATATATTTTTTAAGTTATGGGTTGCTTAAATTTGGACCATTGTATCTGATTCTACGGCTAAAAAATGAGCACTAGCATGCTGTAGCAATCATGTAATGTCCCAGAAATTACAGGTAAATTTTTCGCGAATTTGAATAATATTGTTAATTGTTTGAAACGATATTATTCATCTCGTTCATTAGGTTATAGATGCTGAACATCGTTCACAGTCATTGTATATCTTTCGTAGCCGTTAAACTGTATATGAAGTTATTCATTATTTATGATTCGCATTGGGATTCGTCAGTAATTGCAATAATTTACATAGGATGAGTTTCAAGCATTCAAATGGCTTTCCAAAAGTTGGAAAATACTTCTATTAGTATTTATGAGTAATTATAAGTATTTTTTGAAGCTATCGACAAAAAATATGGCGATGTAAAATTCCAGTGGCTCCAATCGATCCAACTAAAATTGGATCGATCCAAAAGCCCAAACCGATTGATCCAATTTGTCAATATTGAATTTTAAGTGGTTGACTCTACCATTTCTTCTCATATATCATATATACACATATAAGTCTGGATAGAGAGAGAAAAAAAAGGAAAATGGAGATTCCAATTTTTAGGCTCGAGATCATCTAGCTCAGGAGTTCGTCTGAGATCAAAAAGTGGATTTTTGGAATCCTTGTTTCAAAGAGAACAATTTGGCATAATTTTTTCTTTCTATTGTATTTGTTTATTTCACCTTCGTTTCTGTGCCTTTTAGGTATGTTGAAACAAATTGGATTTTCTTATTCTCTATCTCGTATGGATCGTTTTTATATATAGGTGTAATATGATCCGAGTTCGTTTACTAGATCATATTGGGGGCCAAAATTTCGATATTTATGAGGCGATATCACCTTAAATTGTTTGTCGTCTGGCTTGGGGGCCTTTACACTTTCTTATCACCATTACAAGGCCTACGATTGGCATAAGTATCATCAATTTCTATTCTTTTTAAATTTGTCTCAATTTTCATGTTGAGTTGTGTTGAAATAAATTATTCAAATTTATTTCTTATGTTTCATAGATGACTTCTTTGTATAG
>MKEJ01018638.1:0-24519 GCA_001753735.1 Embelia ribes
TACAAAATTTAATTAGAAAAAAAAAATGGATTTAATTTTAAACTTTAATTTTAAAATATATAATACAAATTCGCCAAACAGGAAGGGACCATTACCCGGTAAAAATAATTACACCACGGCCATATGTCTCGGCTTAAATCCAGGACCAATATGTTCTAAATACATCAACTTCTAGTATTGACTAACCACATTAATATTGGTACACTATATATATATATATATATTTTTTTTTTTTTTTCTACAAATATCTTATTTAAACTTGCAAGAAACCAAGCTCATTTGTTATTGAAAAAAATTAGGGAGGGGAAAAAAACATTAATATTTTTAATTGAATTGTTGAAATTCAAAGGTAGGAAATGAAGGTAAGATTTATCTCTTGTCTGTTTTTCAGAAATTCGCCGAAATCAAATAATTTGTAACCAAAATTCATGAGAATTAATTATTCTTGATTTCTTAAATGTAACTGAATTATTTTTCCTGTGCAATTTTAAATTCCAATATTGGTAATCATGTCTTAAACCGGAATTTAAAATCGTAATAAATATCTTCAGGATCACCTATCGGGTCTTAGGATTTGATTTTTTTTTCTAAATTGCTAATTTCACTCTCTCTTTTCATAAATTGGTGGCTCAGAGCATTTTCATCTAATTTCTAAACACTTATTTCCCAAATTAGAAATTCACATTTTTAAATTTGTTCATGCCTGTATTTTTATAAATTTTGTTAAAAATCGATAGAATAATTATATATTATAATAAAATATAAAAATATATGTTTTCCATAATCTTAACCAAAATTATCTAGTTTGGTGGAAAAAAATATTTTTTTCATAAACGAATAATAAATTTTTATTAAAAAAATTTACTATATCATTTCTGAAATTTTTTCAAAAAATGAAATAAAATTCACAAGATACTGTGTATTAAATCAAATCATTCTATTTATGGATATACAAAGAGAAGAAGATGGAACTTAGGCCTCATTTTATTACTATTTCAGTTTCTAGTTTTTAAAAACTGGTATTTGAGATTTTTTCATAACTCAGTTTTCTGTATGCGAAAACCTGTTTGACAACAACTTCTAAAATAAATAATTTTCAAACTATAAAAATTGTACAAAAAAATAAAAAACATTAAACCTAAAAATATTGACTATTTTTGCAATATTTCTCAACCAATTATTTATTTTTAGGTTCACTCACTTAGATTATTTGATTAAAGAATTATATTTTGTATAACTTTTGTTTAGTGAAATAATATACGCTTTAATACCAAAAAACAACTAAATTTTTTAGTAACTTTTAAGACATTTTAAATTAGAAATAAATAGATAAGAGTATAAGATAATTATTAAAAAATAAGTAAATTTTTTTTGAATTGAAATATAAAATAAATCATAATTATCATATAGTATAATTTTGAAAAAATAATTTCTAATTGGATTCAATATAAAAAAATTATAAGAATAGAAGACAATTTAATAATACATAAATGAAATTTTTTATTTTTAATATAAAAATAAATTAAAGTTATTATTTATTATAATTTAAAAAAAATAGAATTCAAAATAGAAAAATTAAGATATAAATGTAAAATAAGAATAAAAAGTTGAAATATATTCATCATATAATCATAAAAAATATGATACGTTTTTATTTTTCGGCTTAAGTTTTAAAAAATTACAAAACTAAAAAAATTAATTTTCAGAATTAATTTTATGACAAAACCTCAAGTTTTGAAAGCTAAAATTTAAAAATTGACTAAGACAGACTAAGCCTGAAACAGTTATATAAATAAAAAACTCTGTTCTCAAACCTCTCAACCCATTTCACCGTTACTCTCTCTCCCCCTCTCTCTCTCTCTCTCTCTCTCTCTGTAAGTATCTGAATGCTGAAAATTTATCCCATTGCTGTTTTTATTGCCACAGAACTATTAATTAGAAAAAATAAACTAATTTTTTCTCAATGCTGTTATTCTGTGCCTTGGATTAGTGATTATTTTGCTAAAAACATTTGTTTGTCATGAAAATATGAAATACTAGATGTGTTCACATTTCAATCTGATTTAAATCAGGGTTGTTCTTCTGCCATTGTGAATAGTATATAAGTTTATGCATATATACTGTATGTGATTGCTAGAGATTGTGCTATTCACAAGTTTTTGCCTAATTTAATGACCTATGAATGAATTGCTCATTAAAATTTGGGACCAACAGTGACCTAAATGAATGTCTATCCTATATTTTGGAGATTAAATTCAAGTAAGCTTTTCTTCAAGAGTATTCAAACACTATTCAAACCCCGAAAAAATAGGGGATGGCAACAATCCTCCCCTGGAATTGGGGGAATACTGTTTGTCACCGATTATTATTTTGTGTGTATAGGCTCTCATGTAAGCATTTTTCATATCTCATTTTCTATTTATGTTTGATGGATAGAGAATAAAACTTAGAGGTTGATAATAGATATTTTGCTGGAAGTGCCCTTGGTCCCCAGTCAGTATGTTTAACTTGAATTGTTCAAATTTTGAGATTTTTTTTCATTATTTTTTCGTAGTTTAGGGTTATTTTGGGTATTTAATAGTACAAAAAATTAACAATGTTTTATATTTGATTATTATTTGAAGGTTTTCTGAACGAAAATGAGGAGAATCTCGGTATATTTTTTGTCGATTCTGTTCATTTGCTTATGGGCAGCCACGGTAGAAGCAGGATATATGAAATATAAAGATCCGAAACAACCGATAGGTCATCGGATAAAAGACTTGATCAAAAGAATGACTTTAGAGGAGAAGATCGGGCAAATGGCCCAGATCGAGAGGGGCGTTGCTTCTGCTGATGTTATGAAGAAGTACTATATTGGTAAAACATCTTAGCAAATCGTTTGCGAGTTCTTGTTTCCTTCTCGTTTGTATTGCTTTTAAGGATGAAAACCACAAAAATATGAAAAGAAAATTCATAAACTTAACATTTCTTTCAAAAAAAAAAAAAGAACAAATTGAATCAATCTTGCTGCAGTACGTTTCGATCCAAAACGAAATTAAAAGTTTTTATTACATAGCCAAAATCGCATCCTTAAAGCCTACATTTGTATCATGGTGTTAAATGTTCTATTTTTATGTAGGGAGTGTATTGAGTGGTGGTGGGAGTGTTCCTTCTATAAATGCGACCCCTCAAGATTGGATAAAACTCATTAATGACCTACAAAGAGGAGCAATGTCGACACGCCTTGGGATCCCAATGATATACGGCATTGATGCTGTCCATGGTCACAACAATGTATACAATGCCACAATTTTTCCACACAACGTTGGGCTTGGGGTCACAAGGCAAGAATACATATGCATATAAATGTATTTTTCTTGTTTAGTAAAACGATGATTTGCATCTCTATATGATATTTACTATTTGCAATCTTTGGCGTATAATCAGGGATCCACAACTGGTAAAGAAAATTGGAGCTGCAACTGCTCTTGAAACTAGAGCCACGGGGATTCAATACGCATTTGCTCCTTGTATAGCTGTAAATAAATTAAAACTCGAAGACTATTCAATTCTAAAATTGGTATAGTATGTTTTTCTAATTTGATATGATGCAGGTTTGTAGAGATCCAAGATGGGGTAGATGCTACGAGAGCTACAGTGAAGATCACACCATCGTTCAAGCAATGACCGAGATCATACCAGGATTACAAGGAGATGCCCCTGCCAATTCAAAGGGCGTGCCTTTCGTTGGTGGAAAGTAAGTTTTTCATGGCATGTTCTGTTTCTATTTCCAAAAACACTTTTACTCGTTTGTAAACCCATTGGTTTGCTCGTTTTAAGCCTATTGAAGGTATAGATCATTTGGATGATTAGATATCGTCAGGGGAATGCATAGTAATTAAAAGAAAAGGCCTTAATTTAACAAGGGATTTGGTTAATTATTATCCAGCTTTGGATCTGCATTAATGTTGTTACCCAAAAAAAATTAAAAAAACACGTAGGATACAATTAGTATTGACAAACTTTTTGTCCTTGTTTGTTTGTTGTCCGAATGATAGTAATAAATGTAATAGATAAGCATTTTCCATGTGTGATTATGCCTTCATCGTTGTAGATTTCGCACATCTTTATAACCCAGAGTCTCCACATGGCCTTCATTTTTCGATAATTAAGTCCCCTTTGGCTGCTAGTGATGTTTGACAATCAATTAGCTGTGTTTTCTTGGATTTATTTTCTAAAGTGAAACTTTTTATTTAGTTTTTTTTCTCTTATCGTCCCTACTTATTAAAAGAAAATTTGGTGTCTTTGGTTTCTGTTTTTATGTAATAAATATATTACTCTGGTAGGAATAAGAGGGCGGCCTATAAAAAAATGTGAATTGAAAAGGTAATCATGTGATAACCCAACCTTTTGGCACCTTATCTATGGTCATTTCCCTTATCCCGTTTCCTCGAAAAAACCGTAATGGAAAATCACAACCAGCTTTATAAGTAGATATATTTTCTTCGTATAACTTACTAATTTTCAAGTACTATTTGTTTGATTATTTATAATTTATTAATATTTCTCATTTTTCTATATTTTTATGTGCACATTTCTTATTGCTGGTTTAGTGCCGGTCTCTTTTTTAAAATCGGCAATCATGGCGTGGAAGCATGATATACAATTTTGTGTCTTGACAATGCCAAGGATAAAGAAAAACAAAGTACCAAAATACAACGACTATACGTAAGCCTACAATTTAAGTTTCAAAGTTTGACTTGGTTATATCCATTCATAAAAATCATCCAAAATAGAGGTCCATAAAATTAGTGGTTGTCAAGTATTTGCCAACTAAAATTGTTTCAAGACATATGGACTCTTAGTCACCACAAATATACGAACGGGTGTTTGAGGAAAAAGCAGTCGTTTATTTAGGAAATTGAGATTTTGTTTGATGTCGTGTTCATCAAAACAGTGTTGTAGTTCCAGAAAAGTTTTTAGGGAAATATGTTGCACCCCTAAATGGCTTCCATGCTAAATGTCGGGGATGAAACTCAAGGGACCTTCCCGCCATGTATCCGAATATTATGCAATCTCCCAAAGAATGGGAGGTTTGCTACTACCATTCATTCCCAATTCTAATTTTAAGTTTAACAAATCTGGTGCTTGCATTCTTCATATCCCAACCTCTATTTCAGGATTTTACGTATACTGAATAAATTAGGGTTTGAAAATAATTACACCAGTGGGAATGCCCAGAAGATTCCATAAATAGAGACATTCAAATAACATGAAAATAAAGAACTTCTATACTTCACATTTCTCCATCTTGCAATCAGTCAAACCAAACATGATATTTGAATCCGAAAAGAAACCTAATTTTTTACTAAGTTCTATATCTTTTTCACAGAAAAAAAGTCGCAGCATGCGCTAAGCACTATGTAGGTGACGGTGGAACAACTAAGGGAATCAATGAGGACAACACTGTAATAAGCAGACATGGGTTGCTAAGCATACACATGCCAGCCTATTATAATGCAGTCACCAAAGGCGTATCTACCGTGATGATCTCTTATTCAAGCTGGAACGGGATTAAAATGCACGCCAACAAAGAACTCGTCACCGGTTTTCTCAAAAAAACCATGCGCTTCAGGGTAATTACTTAAATATTCATTAATGAAATGCTTTTGTATTGTCCAGTTCGTATGATTAGGAAACTCACAATTATGAACTATTTTAGGGATTCGTAATCTCAGATTGGGAAGGTATCGATAGAATAACCACTCCACCTCATGCTAACTATACGTACTCGATTCTAGCTGGAGTTGGTGCCGGCATTGATATGGTCAGTCATCTTCTTATTTCATTGAGGAAGTTTTTGAGTCTAAGAAAATAATCAAATTCTTGTGCCTTTTGATTCATTGCAGATTATGATTCCTAACAACTACAATGAGTTTATCGATGGTCTAACTTACTTAGTGAAAAATAAATTCATTCCCATGAGCCGAATTGATGATGCTGTGAGAAGAATATTGCGAGTAAAGTTCACAATGGGCTTATTTGAGACCCCATATGCTGATGATAGCCTTGTCAATCAGCTTGGCAACCAGGTCAGTTGGCTTAGGCAATATCTGAGACTTTTCATTCAGAAAATATTGAAAACTAGGGATTTAAGTCGGCAGTTATGAAAGTAGCAGAGGAGGAAAGTATTGAATAAGAGAAACTTGGTACTTTTATTTGTTGATATTTTTTGGATTGGTTACAAATGAAAGAGACAAAACCTATTTATACTGCTCCACTCCCAATACTACTTCATTGTATTCGCTCACATTACTCCACCTATTTATATTACTCCACTCCCAAAAGGGATGGTGTATTCAATCCAATATCTTGGACATTTTACAATGAGAATTCTAGAATTATTCTAGAATATCTTTTAGGGAAAATCTAGATAAAAATGTAAATTTTTCTTTATCTTAATTGGCCTTATGGGCTTTACAAACAATACTAGATATAACAGGAAACACAAGTAGAAAATATATTGATGACCGAACAAATATTATCAAGGCCCAAATCAAGTTTAGTTTTCTACCGTAGCAAATGCTGAAACTTCTTAAAACAGAAACAAAATAGACTGGTATTTACGATCAAACTTGATTTGAAACTTGAATGTCACTTGAACAGGAGCATAGAGAATTGGCAAGAGAAGCAGTGAGAAAAACCTTAGTGCTGCTGAAGAATGGTGAATCGGCCGATAAGCCAGTACTACCCCTTGCGAAAAAGGCGAAAAGGATACTAGTCGCTGGGACCCACGCCGACGATCTCGGTAACCAATGTGGTGGATGGACAATTACGTGGCAAGGCCTCAGTGGCAATAACAACACTGTTGGTACGTAAACAATCTTTCTGGTCCTTGCAAATTAGTAATCATCTATGTTTGAAAGGCCTTTATACATATTGTATCTTCCAAAAATCACCACCAAGTGTTATTTTCTAACACTTAGAGTTTTCTTAAAAATCTTCTGTTGTTTATAGCTTTGATTTTGAAAACTTCCACAACTAGATGTCTGAATATTTGGTTTTGGGCAGTATGACGAATAATCCTAGACGGTAGCATTTTACAAATTTTAGAAAGTTTTCATCTGTTTCCAAAAACAATTTACGCAATACATTTGCAAAATATTCTATGGCATAAATTGGTGGCTTTTCACTGAGTCTCAATTGATTTTGCAGTTTCAAAACAAGAAAAAAAAAGTAAAAAACAACTTAAATCTTGAAATTATAGGGTTGCATGTTTTCATATCTAACTTTCTGAAAATGACAAATACCTTTTCTTTTCTTTTTCTTTTTCTTCAAAATAATACTATGCAGGTACCACAATCCTAAGCGCCATAAAAGCCACAGTAGACCCAACAACCGAGATCGTATTTACTGAAAACCCCGATGCCAACTCTGTCAAATCCGGTGGATACTCTTACGCCATTGTTGTCGTGGGAGAGAAGCCCTACGCAGAGACATCCGGAGATAGCTTAAACCTAACAATCCCCGAGCCAGGACCTAGCATTGTAACTAATGTGTGCGGGTCAGTAAAGTGCATAGTTGTACTTATAACTGGCCGACCTGTCGTTATCCAGCCCTACCTCTACAACATAGATGCTCTCGTGGCTGCTTGGCTCCCAGGTACTGAAGGCCAAGGTGTCACTGATGTTTTATTTGGTGATTACGGTTTCACTGGTAAACTCGCACGTACTTGGTTCAAGACGGTTGATCAGCTCCCGATGAACGTTGGGGATAAGTATTACGACCCGCTATTCCCGTTCGGGTTTGGACTCACCACTAAGCCTACCAAGACCTTGTAGGCAGCTTGTTTGGTGGAAATCTTGTCCTCAATATGTTGTTTTATTAATTCTTCATTTGATAATTGAAAAATGTAGTAATCCCTTAATAAATGGGATCTATTATAATTAAATCCGGAGGAAATAAAATGATTTTTTAATCGTAAAAACGAAATGGTGAATGCATGAAATGTTTAGAAAATGAATAATTACCTAAAACTTCCAAAGTGAAAATGATTCAATTCCAGTTTCAATAATATTACTTGGCTTGCGTGCCACAGTTCAGTTTTCACGGTTTAGAACTAACCGAGCAGTTATTTTTGGTTCGATTTAGAGAAAATCAGAAGTTAAGCCAATCGAGACCAAACAAATAACATTTTGGTTGGATTGTTTGGTCGGTTTGAAAATTAACCATAGACTTGACAGAACTGCAACTAATTCAACTTGACAACTAATAAATAACATTCACATTAACAATAAAAAGCAAGCTTTTAATACTGTCGCATTGGTTATCTGTAGGGGTGTTCTAAGAGTTCGGTTAGAGTTAAATCTGAACTCAAATTCCAAAATTGGAAAAATCGAATCAATCTTTTTTTAGACCGAACCCAAATCCAAAAATTCCAAAATCCGAATTGAACTTGAACCATTTAAGGCCAGACCGAATACCAAATTTTCATAAAACCTGAAATTTCATAACTAATTCACAAATCAATTCAAATGTTTACAAAACCATTCCAAATCTTTATAAACCACAGCAGGAGCATAAATTATAATTTAGAAATTCAAATTCCAATTCAAATCAATTGGAATTTGAATTTATTTTAAATTTATTTTATGTATATATATAGATTCAATCAATATACTAACAACAATAATGATATATGCGAACTTATATATGTCATAATTATATATGTATTTTTTTTTTACTTTTTATTTAATATTTCGGATTTTTTTGGGTTTTCAAAAAATAAATCCAGATCCGAAATTTTAAAAAATTCAAAATTTTTTAAAATTAAAACTCGAACTTTGATTAAAAATTCAGAACCGGATTGTATCGATTCGGATTTCGAGTTACCCAAACCAACACGCACTCCTAGTCATCCGTAGTAAGTACTAGTAAGTACCTATCTAGTCAAGATTAATCAAGATTTAATACAAAATAATAAAAGTACATCAAATTAGAAAATTCGATATTGCCGGTTTGGTTCGGTTGTTGTATTTGAGAGGTTAGGTTCCCCCTAAAATAAAAAACGAACTATGAATGTTAGTTCTGGTATTTTCCCAACCAACCAAATTATTGGTTAACAAGTTTGGTTTGGTTTCTTGCGGTAATCTGGACTATTTACTAAATTTTGTAATTTTTCCTAGTTGTACACACTACACTTGAACGTAGAAAAATATACATCTTCAAATAGGAAAATTAATTTTGGCATATCACTGACTTTATTTGGTTGTAATTTTAAGTAATTAAATCAGTTTATTTCAGATTTTAAAAAAAATGGATATATCTAGTTTAAAACATGCAGTTTATTTCGATTAAAATAAAAAATGAGTTCAACTTAAAAATTAAGTAATTAAATATTATCCAATTTAAAAATAAAAAATAAAAATTTATAAATAGTAACTAAATAAGTCCATGGGACTTGGAGTTTTGATTAAATAGAATTGGATTAATTTTTTTTTTATGTGGTTAAGGTGGGAACTGATTCTTAAGTTCTCATTCGAGGAGGCCTATTAATATGTAGTACAACCATGGCCCATCTGTATTATTGTCCAATACTTCGAAATTTGGTTAAAATTTAATTTTCCTAAATCAAAATTTTAAAAAAAGTTAAAAGTTCTTGTTTTTGTCAACTTACTAAAACAAGGTTAATAAAGCCATAAAGTGCTTACGCGTTCTATTTATTTGGAAACCAAATTTAGTATAGTGGGTCCAATTATTCAATATCTATGCATGACAACTATACTTTATATTGTTTTAAGGAAAAATTTAAAAACACGATTGTAGGTGACAGCAGTGCAAGATTAAAATAATTAAATAGTTTAATTTCGAATAGTTTAATTTAGAGGACCATTAATTTATGCCAGGGGGATTATGGGTGGCTTTTTGTTGGCCATAATAAGAAACAAACTATATTAGCATTTTTTATGGAGCAATTCATGGAAAAATTATTGGGATTTCTTATTATTAGCATTTTTTTAGCATAAAATGATTATAATAAATTTTTTCTCAATTTATGGTAATTCATTCTTACACCATAATAATTTTATACAAAAAAGAAAAAAAAATCTTATACTGTAAAATGATTCTTGTATTGGGTCGGTTTCCAAATTCATCTCTCTTATTAATTGAAATAATGTACTCTAAAAGTAATTTTTTTTTTTTTTTCCGAATTGTTTGATTTATCAAAGAAGTTCAAAAAGATTGGGATTTTATGGTTGATTTTCTCTCTTTTTTAAGAACGCAAGACATTGTGTGAGATAGTTACAACTTATGAATGAACATGAGATGAGCTAGCATCGTGAATCTAGCTTTCAATATATTTTCCTTTTTAAAATTATTGTATAAATAAAAAAATTTAAAGAAATTTACCAAAAATATTTCAATGGCTTTAGATTTATTTTTTTCACAAAAATAAGAAAATTATTAAAGAAATTTTGCATCAGAGAGAGTTAAACTTTTTCGGCATGAAATGCAAGTAAAAGTTCAAAATTATTAATTTGAATTTTCTTTCCAAACAAAAATATTTGAAATAATAATTATGTATCAAAATCGTATATAGACGAACGTGACTAGAGGTTACAATGATTCTATTTTAAAGGACAAAATATCATGCCATATGTATTGATACCTTTTATATAATAAATATAATTATTTTTTTTTATATGTCTATCGTTATTAAATAATAATTTAAATTGCTTTACCAAAAATTTTAAAAAGGAAACTTGAAATAGAAATATATAGAAAGAAATGTTTTTATTTTCTTTTGCGTTTTTTGGCAAAAACCTGCCTTCACGGTGTGCCTCTCATAATAAAACAGCGTTCGTCAAATCTCTCTCTCTCTCTCTCTCTCTCTCCCTGACCTGGTTTCCGACCTGTTTTGCCCCCAGCAATCGAAACCCAGGTCAAGGAAGAGATTATAATCACCTGTTTACATATATATGAATTGAGACATATATATATATATATATGCACATACATACAAACATTCTTATACAGGGATCTCTTCACCGTTCATTTCTCGAATTCTCACCATGAATGACCTTCTAACGGTAAATTTCTTACCCACTCCTCTCGATTTGTTTTATTTTGTGTCTGAATTTTTCGTCACTATGTATGTATATTCTTGTAATATATATGTAATGGTTTTCGCGAATTGGGTCTCGAAAATTTCTTAGATTTTGTACAAATTTTGTGTTTTGCCAATGTACATTGTTTTTCTATTTAGTTTATAATACTACAAGTCGAAAGGTTTTTTTTTTTTTTTTTTTTTTTTTTTTTTTTTTTTTTTTGTGTGTTTACCATTTCTCGGGGATTAGTCATTGTAATGAATTTTATTAATTGTTGATCTCTTTTAAATTAGTACTTTGCCAATGCACATTTTTTTTTTTTTTGGGACATGATATAAGTCAAGAAGAGATTCTTCTCCGGTTTTTGGTCCAATGGTGCAAAAATTAATACAACAAAAAATAACGACACCAAATTTAACGTGGTTCGGCCAACTGTGACTACGTACATGGAGAAGAATTAAAATTTTATTATAAATCACTCAAATAGAGGTACAAAATTCTCACACAATTTTGTTACTCACTTTACAACTCTAAGTGCTCTCCTAGCACACAAATTTATCTGTTTTTGCTGTGTTTGTTTGGTGTTTCTTGGTGTCACACACACACTTTTGCTGCACAAATGTGCACCTATATATACAACAACAGAAGTATGAATCATGCTCAATTTCCACGTGAAACCATGGCTTTTAGTAGGTGTGAATTTGGCCCACCCCATGGCCCATCACAATGGCCCGGGGATTAGTCATTGGTATGAATTTTATTGTAGATTTCTTTCGATTTAGTACTTTGCCAATGTACAATGTTTTTTACTTATTTATTTGGGTTATAAATTTATAATGCTTTAAGTCAAAAAATATTTTTTTTCCCCGGGACTTTCGTGAATTCATTCAAGAATAGTCATTAGTATGAATCTATTATAGATTTCTTTTCAAATTTAGTACTTTGGAATATACATCGTTTTTTCCTTATCTGGATGTTAGTTGATATTTTGCAGTAAGTTCAAATAGATTCTTTTGGGCTGTACTTTTTTGTGTATTGGCTCTGGAACTATTCATTAGTATGAATTTTTATCGTAGATTGCATTTCATACCGTACTTTGTTTACATACATTTTCTTCTAAATTTTTTATGTGGGTTAGGTGATGCAATGCAATAAGTTTAAATAGATTGTTTTTGGTTTTTTTGTGTATTGGCTTGGGAATTAATCATTTGTAAGAATGTTAGAGTAGATTTCATTTGAATTTAGTACTTTGCCAATGGACTCTGTTTTTTTATGTTTGTTAGATTTTTTATTTAACTTTTGGGTTTTGGTCCCTGGCGATAAAACCCGACGAATTTGAAATAGCATTTGACAATTCTATTTTGTCCTTTCGTAATTCCTCTTTTAGTTTTCTGTTAAGTTTAATTCCGTAAGTATTGGGAGTAAAGCTAAGCATGGCTCCTCAATTTTTTGAATTTTTTTTTTCACTTAACCATGTAAAAGTTTAATATGATTTACAATTAGCTCCGTCTGGAGAGAGATTTTGGATCTCCCTCTGCTTAAAAGTCTTTAAGCTTAGTTTTAAATATTTAGTCATGCAAAAGCTAGAAGTTTAAGGCCAGAAAATACAGCTTTTCTCTTAGCTTTAAAAAGGACAACTTTTAGTAATTGTAGAATGTGATGAGGTGGACTAGCTGTTGTCATATTCTTCGTTTATGTTTTCTTATACTGACCTTGTTTATGATCTTACCATAGGACTCGTTTGAGATTCCTCGGGGTCAGGGTGCAGATGGAGACCTCGAGATGGGGACTCAACGTCCTCTGAGGTCAGGAGAGATAGGCTTGGATAAGTTCTTTAATCAGGTGGATGAAAATTTTCATGCTTCAATTTCTTAGTCAAGTTGAATGGATTAGTTTTCAGATTTTAGAACTATCATTTGTCCATTGATATCAAGCTATACTTTAATTCTTTTTTACTAGGTTCAAGACATTGAGAATCAGTATGAGAAGCTCGATAAGCTACTTAAAAAACTCCAAGTATGTCTCTCTATTTCTCTTTCTTGCTAGTTATCACTTGTTAGTGGAATTTCTGTGAGTGAGAAATGAATGCAATCATTCTATGGCTAGTCATCAAAAGCTTTCTTCGACACTTCTTTCTTAAGTCCTTTTTTGTTCTTTTCTGGAATTCTGTCATTTGTTTCACCGATGATTGCAAGTTTTTTATGGGAATATAAGATGAAACTAAAAAGATTTTTCATTTTTTGTTATTTTATTCACGTGACAATCTCAAAATGATGGTGACATAGTGGATGCAAGCATCATGTTTTCTTCCAAGCACACTCTCTACTCCCTCAATCTCTCTCCCGGTTGCTTTTCTTCTCTCTGTGGGCAGCGAGCATCCTATAACATCCTGAGTTATTAGCTGTTAATATTTTCTCATGTACATCAATTTGCTTTACGTTTAGGTTATTTGTTGTAATTACCAAACTATGGCATATTAGTAGCACAAAAAACCTGAAGTGATGCATCTTGGTAATGAAATACATTTAATCATGAGTATCGATTTAAATTTTGATGACTCATGCAGGATGCTCATGAGGAATCTAAGGCTGTTACTAAGGCTGCAGCAATGAAAGGTAATCTAAGAGAATTCTTTCTTATCTTTCCCTGATAAATTATATCCGCAGTGAATCTTCTTTTTTATCAGTTAAAAAATCTTCAATTTCGAAGACTTCATTTATATAACTGGACTAAAATATCTTTCACTGGCAAGTGATTTACAATTCTAGGTTAAGCACTTTACCTTTTCATTTCTCAATTTCCGAGACTCTGTGTGAAGTTTATCTCAATTCTCTTTGTTGTAAACTTATAGAACTTCACAGTATTAAAAATTACTTTCTCGGATTTTGATGTTGATTTCCTTTTTCATGATCTGCAGGAATCAAGCAGCGAATGGACAAAGATGCTGATGAAGTTGGGAAAGTTGCTCGTTTCATTAAATCGAAGATTGAGGAGCTTGACAGAGATGTAAGATCTTTTTCGGCTCTTTCTCCAGTCTTGTTCTTTTGGTACTTTGAAAGTCTTTAATTTGCAATCTTTTCCCCAGAATTTAACAAACAGACAGAAACCTGGATGTGGGAAGGGCACAGGAGTTGACCGATCAAGAACAGCGACTACTGTGTAACTACTTTTTTTTTTTTGAAAAAAAAATACCTTTATATGAATCTATGATCACTTGGCGACTTTGCTCAATGGTTACATTTTGGATTATTCATCATGTCTCATCTGATTCCACCTTATAATTTTTCTTGTTTGATTGTAGGGCCTTGAAAAAGAGATTCAAGGACAAAATGTCTGCTTTCCAGGTAAGCTAGATATGCAACTATACTCAACTTATTTTCTCTTTCGCCCTTGCTAAAAGCAGTTCATATCGTTACTTGCAGACTTTAAGAGAAAACATCCACCAAGAGTATCGTGAGGTGGTTGAGAGACGAGTTTTCACAGGTTTGAAAACCTTTACTTTTGGCTCTAATTTATAGCCCTTTCAACTTAATTTTCTATTATGCAGAGTTAATCTTTTTGTTTTTGGTTGCCATAATTATCAGTGACGGGAAATAGAGCTGATGAAGAGGTATACCCCTTGCTAAGTCATACACATTATTACTTTAAGTATCTACAAACGATATCTCTGATTATTGAAAACATTTCAGACAATTGATCGGATGATAGAGACTGGAGATAGCGAGCAGATCTTTCAGAAAGCAATAAGAGAACAAGGGCGAGGCCAGGTCTTACCTTCTAGCTAAACTCGTTGTTCATTGTTTGTAGCCGTCTTTAACTTTTATAAGAAGAATCTCAAGGATACTGTTAATAATTTTACTTAACCGGACATCGTTTTTACTTGTTTGTTCCTTTTTGCAGATAATGGACACTCTAGCCGAAATTCAAGAACGCCATGATGCAGTTAGAGATTTAGAGAGAAAGCTCTTTGATTTGCAACAGGTATTATAATTCACTCTGACTTGCTTATGGTGATAATCGATACGTCGTATTTTCAAATATAACTGAGATGGTATTACTTGAATGACCCTGTAAAATTCTCTGCATCTTCGAAAGATGTCTTATATGCAAACTTTTCAAAATTTTAACACCATTTATTCGCTCATGCATATATTTTTGGATATGGCTGTGCTGGTCGATGCACAGGGGGACATGCTTGACAACATAGAATCACAGGTAACTGAAAACGTTGCTTCACTTGTGATTCGGGAAACTTTTTCTTCTTTCCTCCTCCTCCTCCTTCTTCTTGCCATTCGTAAACCAATGATTGTAGGAATCTAGCTTTAAAAAATAATATATATGTTCATTTTTTGAATGGAGAATTTCATTGGTCCCATAAACCCACCCCTTTGTTGTCTTCAAACCAATTAGGCAATGTTTGCGAAAACTACTTTTTCTGGATTTGAAAGAGGAAAGAAATTGAATGGGTTGTGCTTGGTGGATTGGTTCAGGGAATAGCTTTTAGAGGTTTATCCAAAAATATGACCCATATTTTGAAAACTACGGACACTTCTTTCCATCGGTTCTAAATTTTATTTTGGTACAGAGATTAAAATGACATGTGAGGTGTTGAGTTTACCAAAGATACATTGTTTTCGGTCCTAAATCAGTGAAAAACATAAAAAAGAGAAGAGAATCTAACAAAACTATTCGACTATGATTTTTCGGATAAAAAGTATCAACATGCTTTTGCTGATCTTGTGTTTCTCTTAGGTGTCGAGTGCAGTTGACCATGTGCAATCTGGAAACACAGCTCTCCAGAAGGCGAAGACGTTGCAAAGGAATTCTCGAAAATGGATGTGCTGTGCTATTATGCTATTGCTCATCATTATCGCAATTGTTCTCTTGAGTGTGCTTAAGCCATGGAAAAGCAAAAAGGGTGCCTGAATACTTGAATAATTCCTAAAAACGTATAAATATATAGAGAAAAAACCTTACTGACGATTTTTTCATTTGTGACTGTTTCTGAACCTGATTCAAATATTTATCGATAGTAGGCTTTGCCATTTTTTATAATAAAAAAGAAAAAGAAATTGTTGAAAAAATGAGACTCGAGAATGTGTAGATTTCAAGAGGAATATCTTGATGGAGAATGTCATATATATCACAAGTCTTATAATTCTCATCATGTATCATTACTTGTCCTCTCTTTTATTGCGTAACGGATGATTATACAGATTTACTTCCGTAGCATATGCTCCGTTCGCTTAGTTTTGCCGTCACTACGATATATTATGCTTATGCACTGAGTTGCGATGCTTGTTTTGGTTAATGCAAAAATAACAAATCACAAAGTATGAGAAATGGCGAAGAATATGAAAGAATGGGCAAATTTATCCATCAAAATCGACCCAAGTGACTTGATTGTATTCTTACAGAACTACGCCGAAGCCACAATTCATACATAACCATGTAAAAAGCATCATAATCAATCGGAAACAAATGCCACTGGAAATGCTCTCTTACCTTCAACATGTTCCTACGAAGCTTGAGATATTCATCAACACTAACCCCTTTGAGGATTTCCTTAAGCATAGGAATATCCAATGTGGCAACAACAATTGAGAAGCTATTCCAATTTAATATGTCCGAAAATGGAAGATCATAGTGGTTGGCGATTATCACAGGGACACAACCATAATATATTGCATCGCCAATACGAGCTGTGTTAACTTCGTAGCCCTTAACGTGCAGACAATACTTGCTTGAGAGGAGCTCTTTATCATAAGGAGTTGCAAGCCGACTAGAGTAAACAAAGATCTCTGTGTCATTTTCCCATGCTTGAACAAGCCTTTGACGAACAGGGGAGTTGTTTGACCCAGCAAAGAATGCTAGCTTTTCCCTGAAATTTCATTCCGAGCTCAGTTCTATATTTTCTTATATAAAATTAGATAAGAAGGGCATGGACTCGGATAGACTTTTAATATAGTGCTTTGGAGGCGTTTTTTAGCTGAACTAAATTGTTATCAGTATCAAGACTAACTTTTTACAAATTTAAAACATAAACGAGGATGCACTTGTCCGGCTGGGTACTTATTAGGCAGAATCGCACTTAATGGCTTTAGGCTTATTTACAAGAACTCCCGCTAACAAAGCCTCAAGGAAGGGGTTGAAATGCAAGTCCTAGAAAAGCCTAAAAATTTTCCCCTTGAAAAATGCACAAAAATCATTTACACCTATGAAACCTAAAAATCCAATGGTGATCGAAAAGAAATGGGAGATAAAGCAGAAAAATCACCTTTTTGATGAAGCAAGATCCGGTGGCTGACCTTGTCTAGGCCATATTTGGGGCAATGATGCATCCTTGTGAGCAATATATCCAGATAAATAATAGCTCGAAGAGCACACGATTTGAATAGCATTGAGTTTCACTTTCTCTTCTTTCTCCATTGCCAATTTTCCAATCGAATGACACGCCACGTAGAAATGGTCGGCCCCACCAGTCCGGTTCCAATATGGGTACTTCTGAGTGATATTGAAAATGTACTCTCTAATAAAATCTTGAATGCCTTCGACTCCTATTCTTGGGTCATGTCTCAATCTCGATATTGAAAATGGGAGGAAAAAGAGATCTGCTTCAGATGGATCCTTTGTGATAAAGTGGCTTTTGAAGAGTACCTTCCGAAAGTAACTTTCGCTCGCATAGTTACCACCAGGTTCGAAATCCACAGGTAACAATGCATGTGCAAAGGGGTCGCTTTTGTGGTGAGGATATACATATATCCTGAAGGTTTTGGTCATCTGCTTGTAGTTTTCCAAGAAAATGTCTCTGTCATGGAACACCCCACTGTTATTCAAATAATCACCTGAACGATGAACTTGAAATGAATACTTATTTGTTTTCTAGCCATGAAGAATCAAAACTTGAAAAAATACCACCATGCCCCAGCCCGTAGGTAGGACCTTTACACTGAGTACGCATCCTTCGAAGTTCTAGATCGCGATTCAAACAAAAAGACAACCTCTAATATATGAATTTAGAAACTTGACAACATGCAAGTAGTTGGAAATATTGCATATGCACCCTTGTATGGTAGAATACAAATAGGATACAAAAATTGTTCTGTTGGGGACAAAATTTACCAATACTTTCTTCAGGGAAAACCAGGGAATAAGTAGACATTCATTGGGTGAGCTAACATGCTTCTAGTGATATTGACACAAGATTATCAATCAAGTGACAAACTGCACTTGATATAGTTTCAAGTTTTCAAACACTCGTTCAATCCAACATATTAGCAATAGTGTCAAATAGTGAAAGCTAAACACGAGATTATGAAGTTATATACTTATGTTCATACCTGTGATGATAAAGTCATGTCCGATAAAACCTTACCCAAAAAAGCCTCACAATTATGGCATTGATTTTGTTCAGGTACAACCATAATAATGAGCATTGACATTCGTATAAATAAGTAAGCAGCTGTTGCATTAGGGTAAAGAGGTCATTTGGTTAACTTCTAAGTGGATAAGTTGGGTTGATCAAAGAAACAAAAATTGTAGCTTTTCTATGCAAAAAAACAAGAGCAGCTTTTAAGCTTGTATATGAATACACCCACTTATAAAGACAAAAAGAAAATCCTCATTTTAATAAAAGCCATAGATTTTAACTCAAGCACACGGTTGAAGTTTTTTAAAGTAAAAGTAAGGTAATCAAAGCATTATAAAGGCATTAGGGCAGTCACAATAGCAGGAGTGGTACCATACGCACGGGTTGTGAGCAGAATGTTCTATTGTTTTACTTTTCGTTTTGATTTGACTAAAAATATTGATAAATTTCAATTTTTAATGATATCTTCTCTTTCCTAATTCTTTTTCAATCGTTTTACTATAACTTTATAAGTAAAAAGTAACGTATGTTAGATTAAGTTTAGATTTCTTAAGAATCTTACCATGATCATATTTCTAGAATATTAAAATTTATTATTATAATATTTTGAAAATTAGAAGGGATCTTAGACTCACAATAATCCTATTATAATAATATTTTTGAAAATCGTCAATTGGTAAGACATCTGTCAAAAACCTAATATGGATTTCGTTTTTGAATAATTAATTTGATTTTTGATAATATTTTTTATGATATATTTTGTTTTTCTTTTTTTCTAGTTGTTCTGTAAAATTCCAAGAAAAATTACTATATTCTTAAGTGAAGTTTAGATTTGGAGGGAGTATTATTATGATAATATTTCTGAAATGTTATTAATTGATGGGTAATTCTAGTTAGTAGTAATCATATCATAAAATATGTCTAACTATTTATTACTAAAAAAAATTATTTGGTGAGACACATGTTAAATAACTGATGCTCCAAAACCAGACTAACCTTAAATTCTAGAGATTAGACCTAAGGGAACGCTCCTACTCGTGCATCTAATAATAAAATATGTAATTTTAAGTTTAGGGGTTTTAATAATTTTAGCTATGGACTAATGCTCATTCACAATATTAAAATTTCAGGGCTGAAAATAGCAAAATAAGGGCTAGTTTGATTGTAGCTTACGAGCTCCCTATTATCAATTTTTTTTTTTTTTTTTGCTTAAATACTGGATATCTTTGTCAGCCCAACTTGTAAATTGAGCTGGAAATTTCAAGCCACAGATGCATCCAATTTTTTTTTAAAAGAAAATAAATTGTCTTATCAAACACACCTTAAATCACTAGAAAAACACAACTCAATAGCCATATGAGCATTATAAAAGGTTTTAACAACTAACAAAAATCCCATCTATATATATATATATACATTCATAAAAATCAAATTTGAAAGAAAAAGCAATAGCATACCTAACAATTCAGTCTCAACTTCGCCACCAAATTCGACCCTTTTTGGAGACCCCAAAAAGGGTTTCTCATTTTTGTGAATTAGGATCTGGGTATTGCTTAGATTTACATACTCAAGTGATTGTTTTGTCAATTGAGGGCGTGTTTGGGTGAAGAGATTAGAGGTGGAATAAATGTAAAAGAGGATAGAGAGATAGGCGATGAGAGCTAAGCTTGTGGGTATGAAGAAAAGCCCTCTGAATGAGTCTGAGCTGTGCCGGCGACGGAGAAAGTGTATCACTCGATGCGCCATTGTTGAGGGGGATTTAGTGAGAGAGAGCTTGGCTTCATTGAGGATAGAGATTAATTTGAAGGAGAAAACGATTGATATTTTTTTATTATATTTTTTTTTATTTTATTTTAAATATGTGGTTATTCTCTAGTCCGAATTATCTAATGTCTCGCACGCACGATAATTTTTAATACAGAGTTCAGCTTAACAAGTTAAGAGATATAGTCCAAATACGACACATATGAATCGAATTTCCTAACTTATACCTAAAATCATAATTATCGAATATTCGACCACTAGACCGATCCTTTAGGTTAACGATTGGATATTTCATACAAGTTAATTGTACAAATTTTGATAATTTTTATATATAAAATTAGCAAGATTACTACATATTATCATCTTTTAAACATACATTCTTTTTCATTTCTTAATCACGGTTTAAATATAATTTATTTTTTATTTTTTAATTATTACTTTAAAAAATCGATGAATTAATTACTATTGACGTAGGAATAGTTTTTTTGATTAATTCTTTGATATTATTTTATATAGCAATATGGTACGTCCTTTGTATATCCATGAGAAAAATATAAAAGGATTGTCCTAGAATACATATCAATTCCTACTATATTGTTACATAAAATAATATCAAAGAATTAATCAAACATGTTATTCCTATCTATTTTTCCTATAAATAAGGTAATAATTACTCTTTTTCAAATTTTATCCCTATTAATTAATTATTGTGATATATTTTGAATATTTAATAAAGAGTAATAAAATAAAATATATATGTTTTTAAATTGAGATTAATTAATAATTATTTTTTATCTTAATTTATGTTTCACAATCTAGAATCACAGTTGTTAAGGAATGAAGGGGAAAATATAGGTTTATATAACTTTTTTTTACAATTAGTTTGTAGTATGTTATTACCTTCTATTTTTTGGTAATTACTCCATTCATAACATATTGCACATTTTGACCTTTTAGAAGATTTTAAAATTTAATAAATTAATATTATAAAAAAATAAAATAATATTTTTAAATATAAAATAAGAATAACATATCTAATTAAAATATTCAATAATTTATAGGCTGAGGAACTTTTTGAAAATGCAACTTTTTTGGTGCTTCATACTCGTGAGTTTAGTAGTTGAGCAATAAATTTGGAACATTGCTATTCAAATTTTTATGAATTTTTTTTTTCTTGTGTTAAGGACTAATTACTGCTCACTAGTGACGGACCAGATTTTAGGGCCTAAACTTTTTTGTTATAAAATAATTTTTTTATTGATGTGCTATAAGTATTTAAGTAACATTTATCTTTAGCTTTGATAAGTCGTACACATAAAGTCTAATAGATGACGAGAACCCTCCTTAAGTTCGGGAGTGAAACTTAAAAATCTTATACGAACATAAGAAAAGTTAATACTCACTTAACTCATCAAAAACTAATAAAAACACAATTCAAGATAAAAAAAAAATCTAAAAAATGACAATAACAAGACTTCGATTAAGTTACCACACTTACAATCGATCTAAATGGGTAAAAGAGTAATATCATAAATTTAAAGTAATTAAGGTAATAATATTAATAATAAAATAGTGGAGAGAAGAAGTATAAATAGCAATGGCAAGAAAAAAAATTAGTAGCAAATAAAGAGTTTAAGATATCAAAAAATAGGAATAGTAGTGGCAAGATAAAACATGGATCACAGTTTAAGAATTAAGCTATAAAAGATAGAACAACGTTTCAAACATAGGCTGGTGGCAAATAAGTTGTCACTTCGAATGGTGCGAACGTAAAATCTAGAAACCGAAAGCAATTGGTTCTGATACCATATTAAATATAATAAATAGTAGAGAAACTTTTATTTATATCATGATATAAAAAGTAGAAAACTTGACAAGTCTTTGTATAATAAGTCAAAGCAAGATTAAATCAAATTTATATGGTACTCCCTTTGTTCATAAATAATATATTTAGTTTGACGACACACAATTTTAGATAATTTCAAATTCAAATTTGAAATAAATGTTAATGACTAAGTGTGCTCCTATGAATATTTGAGTTACTCTTGTTTTCGGAAGGAGGGTAATACAAATACATCTTATTTTGTTTTTAATAATTAGGAATGACAATAGTGTAATTTTTTTTAAAATTTTGTAATATCTGAACTTTCATAAAAAGAAAAATATCCAATTAATTTTGGATATATAAAAATAAAAATCAATCTGAAAAAAAAATATTTATATATACTTGGTAGAAATTTTTTTTTTATTTTTTTAATCCCAATTGCATTTTGCATGGTCAAGTAGTGAGCCACGTGGCGAATAGAGACAATCAGCGTGTAAGTCCATAGTGTCATTTCATAGCTCGCTCTGGACAACATTAATTTCATTTCATAGCTCTGTCTTTACATGCTTTACTTATGAGAAAAATAGTGCCAAACGGTCATTAGAATGGCGCAAAAATAAAATTTTATAAATAAAACTATAAAATTATTTTCAGATTTTTTTTAATTTTTATTTTTGTTGCCAAAAATAATGTCTCACCTTAATATCAATGTTAGGCACTCTTCTTACCTTTACTTCTACTCTCTTCATTAATATTAATTGTCATTTTTAAAAAATTATTTAATATTAATTATCATTTAAAAATTTTTAAAACTATTGTTTTTATTAATTTTTTTTTTCAAATTTATCCCTATTAATTTTTCAATATATTAACTTCTTGAGTATTTCAACATAGGATAATATAATAAAATATTAATATTTTTTTATACATAAGAAATTATTTAATATTTTTTTAATTTTGTGCCATAACTTTAAAGGATAGTTAATATGAAACACTGGGAATAGATTTAATCGTCTAAGTCAATAAATTAATAGTACCGATGAAGTTATTCATCCTCTTCTTCTTCTTCTTTTTTATTTTTTTTCTTCCACAAAATTTTAGTTAAAAAGTACAACTACTACTTGTTCGCCTCACAATTTTTGTCTAAAACTTAAGTTATAAACAATATATCAGTGAATGCGCTTAAAATTGAATGAATTCTAAGTTTTCAAATTTGCCCCAATTAAATTTGATTAAAGGTATTGATCATCTAGCTATTAGCCTTTTACCGTCCCCTCATAACTATAAGGAAAAAAAAAAAACCAAAAATTGAATAAAAGAGTTTAGTAATTTACATTTTAATTAAAATTTGAAAAATTATATTTAAATTTTATCTAAAATTATGTTGCCAGTGGGCTAATACAATTTAGTCAAACTTAATCTATTATTTTTTTAGTTGGCTAATACATTTTATTGTTATATACTCTATCTGTCCACAAATTATTGTACAATATATTTTTTAAGAAAATTTAAAATAAAATTATTTAATATTTTAATGTAACAGAAAGTTAAATTTATTTTTATTTTATGTTCAAAAATATAAATTTGATATTTTTATTATTTAAAAAATATTAAATTATTATAATTTAATATCTTTTAAATAATATATTTTGTAATAATTTATAGACGGAGGAGTAACTATATAAAAGCATTCCCCCTGGGTCTGTACATCACTCTTTCTCCTTCTGTGATTTCTCATTTGAAGAATCATAAATACGTCACACAAATGTTTTCTATTTATAAATTACTTTTTTTTTTAAATTTCAAAAATGCTATAATAAATTTCTTTATAGAAAATATCTAATATTCACACTTCGGCTATTGTTTATAATATTTTTTTATAAATTTAATAAAAGATTATTCTATTGTGAGAAATGGATATTTACATTTACTCCGTCGTTTTCACTAAAAAAGTTGATACAAGGGCTGACAAATTATGACGGCAGTGTGATCTCTAACTCCAAAAATAATAGAATTAAATTAATAAACAGGAAAAGGTTTCAAAAATAAAATTTTATAATAAAAAATTATATTTTTGCAATATGTATTTTGGCTCACACTCCAATCCAATCTTTTTAGAGTTACACATACCAATTTGCTAAATGAGTAAATTCAAACTGTACGAGACAGAAGGTGACAGGGTACGGTACTATGGTTTTCCTAAATAATTTTTCTTTTCCACCTAAGTTAATATATAACCAGTTTTTAAAAGCATAATATATTAACACATTTTCATCGTATTACTGTACGGGTTCTTTCCCTGTTGAATTTAATTTTAATATTTAAATAAATATAAAACATAAGTATAGAAAATAAATATAAAATATAAACTAAAACATAAGTATAGAAATATGAAATATAAACTAAAACATAAGTATAGAAAATAATTTTTATATTTAAATAAATATATATTTATAATTTTATTAGTATTT